>CBVK0100026094.1:0-10603 GCA_900067695.1 Picea abies
AGATTTATTACCAATCATAGCATGGCCCACTACATTTTTCGCAGTCACTCGAAGTTGGAGTTACTAAAGATTGCAAAGACCAGATTTGCTAGCTATTATCTCACCTTCAGGCGTCTGTTGAAGCTAAGAGAGGCATTGGCTAGTATGGCCTCGAGTGATTCATGGCAGGATCTAAAAGACAGGGCTACATCCGTATTTGAGAGAAGTGACTTTCAAGAGGTGGAGGACACAGTTGTTGATGGCCATTTTTGGCAACAGGTTCAGTATATTCTGCAGTTCACCAAACCCATTTACATTATGATTCGGTTTGCAGATACAGATCGACTGGTGATTGGAGAGGTGTATGAGCAGATGGACAACATGCTAGGCCAAATCAAAGACACTGTTCAGCTGAAGGATGTGATCTTGTATGATCATATCCATAACCTTGTGGTCATAATTTGAATGTTCCACTCCATGCCTTGGCATATGTCCTTACCCCAAAATATTATTCTTCATCTTGGTTGGTCCAACCAGCACCCGAGGTTGGGGAAAGGAGAAAACCACACACAGATCCAGAGGTACAAAATGGATATATGCTTGCATCGGACAAGTTGGTACTTGATGAAGAGGAGTGTGCTCAAGTACGAAGTGAATTGAGAAAATACCTCAGTGAGCATGGAGTCTTTGGTAACTTGCACGTAACCAAAGATCGAGACAGGTTGGGTGCTATCGAATGGTGGAACATGTATGGCTCCCCTGCCAAAACTTTGCATAAATTGGCGGTGAAGGTGCTTTCTTAGGTCGTTAACACCTCTTATGCAGAGATGTGTTGGAGCACCTATAGCTTCATCTACAATGTAAAGAGAAACAACTTGAATGCGGACCGGGCAAGAAGCTTAGTTTATGTGCATTACAACTTGAGGTTGTTGTCGCATTATTGTGATGCAGAGGGGAATGTTTTTTGTAAAAGAGATATGACTTGGGATAACAATCCAGAGGAGACTAATTTACAGGATGGAACCATTGTTTTAGAGCGCTTGGAAGAGGAACTTTTGAGTGATCATGATGGCGATCATATTCTTGGAGGAGACATGCCACCCCCATCCACTACAAGGGTTCCAGATTCATTAGTTTTACCTTTATCTGCACAACGTCCATTGTCACGTGGGGGCCATTTAGTTGTTGGTCGTGTTCCACGATCACTTCCACTTGTTCCTGCTCTTATTCAAAGATCACGGGAGAAGAAACTAGAAGTTTCTCGTGGCAAGAGGAAAACTTAGAGCATAGTACTTAGTACTTGCTAAGTTGCTATTATATACTAGATCTCTCTTTTTGTTTTATGTTTAGAAGTAGTCTCTAAAACTTAGTACTTTGTCTTGAGTCTTGAGTCTTGACTCTTTATTATGGCTTATTTTGTAAACAATGAAGTTATGAACTTATGAACTTAAGAACATCATATTACAATTTACCTTTGAAGTTTATGATTGATGTTATGATGCTTTAATGTTGAGTCCCACAAATGTTTATGATTGATGTTATATGTGTAGGATGTACTAAATGGTTGATGCTTTAATGATCATCACTAATCAATTATTTAAATGATCTTATATCTATGTTTTCATGTTTTTTGCAATTGATTCAACATTCTCCATGTTTTATATATATATATGCATCAAAAAATATATTTTTTATGTATTATATAAAAAACGTTCCCGAAACGCTCCTGCTCCCGGAGATTTTTGAAAATCTACGCTCCCCACTCCTAATAGCCTTGGTCTAGAACAATAGCATTAAGCTTGGTAGAAATATGGCCAATCATAATGGTCCTATAATTTTTAGGATTAGATCTATCATCAGACTTATGGATAGGGTGAATGATATGTTGTAACGAAGAAGGGGGAAACCCCAGGCAAACCACTTTAATAAATAGATCGAAAATAGGAATAGCATGAGAGCACCTCACTCCATATTTGAGGAACTTTGGTTGAAGTCCCTGACAATCGATATTTCTCCTAGTTTCAACTTCCAAATAACTTTCTTAATACCCCTAGGTGAAAATAGATGACAAGTGGGAGAGGAGGAAACATGGGCGATGGGTTGGACTAGGTACAACATAAAGGCTTTGGCATGGGAGATCCAAGTAAGAGGATCAACATCTAAAGGGGGGGCTTTCTTTGCAAGAAGGGTCCACTATGTCTTATGGAAGAGACGAAGGGCATCTAGAATCTTGTGGCTTCGTGTTGCAAGAAATGAACATTGCTTTTTCCATAAGTGATGACGATACCTACCATGAATGAATGGGATAGAATAGTGGTCATGCAAACGCGTGAATCGAAGGTGTTTGTGTATGGTCTTACATTCCTCATTGAACCAATGATTCATGCAATAGATATCGCAAGGGAGAATTGATTTGGAGCAGAAGCAGATGGGGAGAAAGGAGTGAAGGACAACACCCAAGAGGGTGTTAGATAGAAAGTTGTATTTGGTAGTGGAGGAGAGGGAATGGTAGTCATGAAGAAGCTAACCTATATGTGCCATATTAATTGGAGCATATAAATTGTAAAAATGGATTGTCTAATGGTGAGAAAAATGAGACCTCGATGAAGGTGGAGAGAAGGCGTTGACATTGGAGTTGGAGAGGGTAAAAACCAAATAGGCTTGGTCAACAATGTTGAATTTTCACCATGCTAGGCTCAAGCATGAGGTTTATTTCATTTTAGCATTTACTTGAACCATAAACAATTGCAATTACACAATACACAAGTGTTGCAATAACTAAGATCACAAGAAGAAGTACCATGTACAAGAACATAAGAAATATCCTGGGAAACCCTTCTACTTATGGGAAGAAAACCCAACAAAGCCTTGCTATATTTTCAAGAGAAGATCCCCCAACCATAAAATCCTAATGCACACAAGAGGGTGCTCTACAACCTTGAAACTTGCGCCCAAGAGAGGTGCGCACTTCAGCCCTAAAATGTACTTGCTGAAATTTCCAAATGACAAGTGACAAGTGTGAGTGTGTGTTTCCTCAGTGGGGAAATCACCTCTATTTATACTAGACCAGACACAACAAAAGGTGTCTGTTGGCACAACAGGCCCGACCTTAATAACTTAGAAAATAATTAATTATAGCAATAAACCTTTATCTTTCACATATGGTGGGGCCGACTTGTACCCTTTACATCATAATTAGGGTTACAAGTAAATCTTACACTTAGATAATATAGCAAGGGATCCACACGTCCACTAGTGCTCAACCATTAGGGACACGTCCACCCGTGCTCAGCCACAGGGACGTCATACTCAACATAATCATCTGGAGTACCACATTGTCTCAACTCTCACACAGAGGAGAACGATACACCCATCACATGGGCACACCCAACCACTGGGGGACGACTCAACTCTCACACAGAGGAGAACGATGCCCCAACCATTGGGGGCCGACTCAACTCTCACACAGAGGAGAACGATGCCCCATCACGTGGGTATGCCCAACACTGGGCTCCCTCTCAGGTCGACTCAACTCAGTCACAGAGGAGAACGTATCCTGGAGGATCTCTCACGATGCTGCAATCATCAACACTCCCTCTCAGCTAGGGAGGCATTCTCCACCAGGCCAAGTCTCTCACGGAAGTACTCGAACTTCGTCCTGGCAAGCGGTTTGGTGAAGATATCTGCAATCTGCTCATGTGTAGGAAGGTATTGCACGTGTACTGCTTTCCTCTGCACCATGTATCTGATATAATGATATTTTATCTCAATGTGTTTTGATCTATCGTGAAACACAAATCTGTCAGGAGCTTGCGAAGCCACACTGCTTCGTGGACTGCCACACTCAATGCTATACACTCTGCTTCTACGGTACATGCCACAAAGCTCTATTTCCTGCTGCACCAGGAAACCATGGCAGACCCCAAGGTAAAATAACAACTGGATGTGCTCTTCCAGTCCACTGCGCTCCCTTCCCAATCTGCATTGGTATATCCTTGCAAACTCAAGTCTACTCTGGACGCATATCTTAGGCCATATCCAACTGTGCCTCATAGATATCTCAATACATGCTTCGCTGCTATCCAGTGAGTCTGTCTCGATTGACTCATGAACTGACTAAGTACATTCACTACATAGCATATATCAGGTCTGGTGTTAACCAGATACATCAATGATCCAATCAGCTGTTGGTATAAATGTGGATCAATCTCGCCTGAATCAGTAGAAGCCTCGTTCATTTTCTTCAAATCCATCACCATCGGTGTAGGCATGGATTTGCAGTTTGTCATACTGACTTCTTCAATATATCCACTGTATATTTTCCTTGACTCAAGAAAATCTCATCAGTCCTTTGCCATACTTCTAGTCCCAAGAAGTAGTGCATCATACCCAAATCCTTCATCTCGAATTCAGAAGTCAATGCACGCTTGCATTCAACAATAAGTGTTTCTGAACCGGTGAGGAATAAATCATCTACATACAGGACCAAGATCAGGGACTCGACACCAACAATGTGATAATATAGGTTTGGATCAACAACACTCTTGTTGAAGCCCAAAGTCATCAGGAATCCATCCATCTTCTTGTACCAAGCACGAGGTGTCTGCTTTAGTCCATACATGGCTTTCTTCAACCTGCACACATGAGATTTCTCGTCATGTATCACAAATCCCTCTGGCTGCTCGATGTAAACTTCTTCCTCAATCTCTCCATTGAGAAAGGTTGTCTTTACATCCATCTGATGTAGTTTCCAACCCATGGATGCAGCTAGTGCAATGATAGTATGGATGGAAGTGTATCAGGCTACAGGAGCAAATGTCTCCTCATAATCAATTCTCTCCACCTGTGAGAATCCTCTGGCTACAAATCTCACTTTGTATTTCTCGACACTTCCATCAACTGCATGCTTGATCTTATAGATTCACTTGGAAGTCACTACAAACATCCCTTTTGTTCTTGGAACAATATCCCACACATCATTCTTCAAGATGGACTGATATTCTTCTGCCATGGCATCTTGCCATACATGCTGACCAACTGCTTCTCCATGACAAGAAGGCTTAGTATCAATGATGTGGCTCATGGTTGAAAAATAGCTCGAAAACCTCTTTGGTTTGTTGCTCTCTCGCAATGTGTCTCGAGGAGCTGCATGTCCCTCTACCTCCTGCAAAGTTTGTCGAGCCCAGGCAGGCCTTTTATGGCCTGCTACAATGTCTCTGGGGACATCAACTGGAGCAACTGGATCAACTAGAACAACTGGATCGACTAGAACAATGGCTGTCTCCCTCTGAACTGCTGAAGGGGGAGAAGGTACTATCTCCCTGTCAATCTCCATCTGAAATTCTCTAGATCTTCGATAGGCTATCTCTTCCTCAAAGATGACATCTCTTCTCACCTCAATCTGTCTCTGACCAGGGATGTAGATCCGGTATGCCTTTGAAGATTCACTGTTTCCCACAAATGTGCCCTTTCTCCCTGAAGGGTCTAGCTTGGACCTCTTCTCCTTGGGTACATGAAAGTACACTGGACACCCAAATATCTTGAAGTGTCCAACCTCAAGATTTACTCCGGTGAAGGTTTCTTCGGGAGTCATGTTCTTCAAAATCTGGTGAGGACTCCTGGTCTGAACATATACTGCTGTCATGGATGCTTTTTCCCACAGAATCATAGGTAGACTCTGATCCTGTATCATTGCTTTGGTTGCCTCAATGATGGTTCTGTTCTTCCTCTCTGCAACCCCATTTTGCTAAGGGTTATAAGGAACTATGTACTCCCTCTTGATCCCTGTCTCAATACAGAAATCATTGAAATCCTTGGAGGTGTATTCTCCTTCATTCTCTGATCTTAGTACCTTGATCTTCCTTCCGATCAGGTTCACAACTTGAGCTTTGAATTCTTGAAATCTTGCAAGGACTCCCTCCTTGGTCTTCAAGAAATAAATCCATGTTTTCTGAGAGTGATCATCTATGAAGAGCACATAGTACAAATATCCATTCAAGGAGGCAACAATGATTGGTCCACACACATCTGAATGTATCAAGTCCAATATTCCCTTGGATATGCTGTCACTCCTCAAGAAGGAACCCTTGACATTTTTGCCAAGAGCACAACCTCTGCAAACACCATTATGCTGAACATGTATCTCTGGAAGGCCTGTTACCATCTTCCCTAGAGCTGGAAGGGCTCTATAATGAATGTGAGTAAGTCTCCTATGCCATAGCTCACTCAAGCTGATAATATCATGTAAGAGGGCCTGGACTGGTCGAACAATCAACTTGTATAAGATGTTTTCTCAAACATCAATTACTTGGGCATAATTCATATGTGAGTCCTTGTGCCATGCAAGAAATTTTCCTTCAGAGAAGGTAACCTTGTAGCCTTTATCCTCTAAGGTAGAAATGGAGACAAGGTTCCTTTTCATCCCACGTACATATAGTACCTCACTCAACTGAAGGGGTATGTCAGAATCTAGTTGGAATGTAGAAGTTCCAACCCCTTTCACATTATATTTGGCATTGTCTCCAAGTACAACATGTAGACTAGTCTCTTTCTCAACAAGATCTATCAGATGATCTCTATATTTGGTCATGTGCCTAGAGGCACCACTGTCAATTAACCAAATATCATTATCAATAGGAATTGTACCTGAGAGTGCTGATATGAATAAGAAGGCTTCATCTTTGATGTCTTCATCTCTCTGATGTGGCTTTGGAACAATGTTAGCAAGTTGTCTTTCTTCATCGGTAGCTGACTCTGGTAAGGTCTTTTGTATCACATTCAATAGGTCATCCTCTTCAAGGGTGATCTGAAGTCTTGACTTCTAGGAATTGAAGTTGCTTGATCCATCAAGCCTATCTTCCATCAAGGTTCTGTTCCTCATGATTTGCAGAGTCTTCCACAAACTCTTAACAATTAGTCTAGGAAACCTAACAGCTAGGCTAGGCTAGCAATCTTAGGTTTTGTTGGGCTTATGACTGCCAACAATAAGCCTTGAAGGTCAGAAGAACACTGGTAAGCTTGAAAGCTTCTTCAATGAGCTGCAGAAACCCTAAAACTGAAATTTCTACAGAAAATTGCGAAACCCTAGGGCCAAAAATCCAAAATGCTCGGAATTGCAATCTGAGAGTTGTTGGAGGTGCGCTGAAGGAGGCTGTACACTCCTATGCAATTTTTAGCCCGAACGCTCAAGTATAAAGTGCTGAAACAGACAAAAAGAAGAGGACCGTACTTTTTCTGGAAACCCTAGGAAGGGCTGTACGGTTTTGTAGAAGAGAGGACGACTTGCTTGAAGGCTTGTGCAATGGCTTCTTAAAGACCTATGCTTTTATACCATGTTGAATTTTCACTATGCTAGGCTCAAGCATGAGGTTTATTTCATTTTAGCATTTACTTGAACCATAAACAAATGCAACTACACCATACACAAGTGCTGCAATAACCAAGATCACAAGAAGAAGTACCATGCACAAGAACACAAGAAATATCCTGGGAAACCCTTCTATTCAAGGGAAGAAAACCCAACAATCCTTTGCTATATTCTCAAGAGAAGATCCCCCAACCATAAAATCCTAATGCACACAAGAGGGTGCTCTACAACCTTGAAACTTGCGCCCAAGAGAGATGCACACTTCAACCCTAAAATGTACTCGCTGAAATTTCCAAATGACAAGTGACAAGTGTGAGTGTGTGTTTCCTCAATGGGGAAATCACCTCTATTTATACTAGACTAGACACAACAAAAGGTGTGTCTGTTGGCACAACAAGGTCAACCTCAATAACTCAGAAAATAATTAGTTATAACAATAATCCTTAATTATCTTTCACATATGTGTTGATGATTGCAACTATGTGAGACATTCTCCAGCTTACAAACCTGTGAGGTGTGGATCATTGCAACTATGTAAGTCTTTCTCTCAGCTTACAAACCTGAGAGAAAGCCCCTAAGAAGGGTACGTGGTTCTTGCTTGAGACAGAGCTAGGAACGTAGAGATGACCTCCTCCATTCAGAGAGTTGAGAAGAACTCCAGATGATTATCCAGTGGGAAAGGCGATCTGTTGAGTTGGATGTGCCTATGGCTGAGCACAAGGTGAACATGTGAAATCCCAAAAGTGTTGGGTGCATCGTCATGTGAACAGAAATGAAGATGATGTATTAGCCTCCTCTGAGCAAGCAGAGTTGATGAGTAGACTCTAGATTGTTCTCCTGTATGAGGCAGTGGGAAAGAAGATCTGTAGAGTGGACGTGCCTGTGGACGAGCAGAGGTGAACGTGTGAAGATCTGGTTCTTCTGTGTAATGCAGTAAACCAGAGCTATGACATCCCTATGGATGTGCCCCTAGTGGATGAGCACTAGTGGGTGTATCGGATCCTTTACTATATATTGTTCGAGAGTCCGACCTACCTGTAACCCTAATTGTGATGTAAAGGGTACAGGTCGGCCCCACCTTAATGTGATTAATAATAAATGTAAAATATAATTAATCTGGTCAATATTAATTATAATAATAATAATAATAATAATGAATTAATGTGACTTAGAGAGGTCAACCCTATTGAGCCAATAGACACTTCAGTTGATAAGACAAGTCTAATATAAGTAAAGGGAAATTCCCCATTGTGGAATCATATCATTCAAGTTAGTTTGGAAATTTCAGCAAGTACATTTACTTGGGAGAAGTGCACACCTCTCTTGGGTGCTAGTCTTCTAGGGTTTAAGCACCCTCTTGTGTGCTAGGTCTTTCTTGGTGGTGAAGGTCTTTCTCTTGAAGAATATAGCAAAGGATTTGGCTGGGTTTTCTTCCCTTGTTGAGAAGGGTTTCCAAGGATACTTCTTGTGTTCTTGTGCATGGTGTTTCTTCTTGTGATCTTGGTTGCTGCAACATTCTTGTTTATGGTTAAGACAAATGCAAATTGAAATGAACTACATGCTTAACCTATCATATTGAAAACTCAACAATATGGTGGGGCCAACTTGTACCCTTTACATCATAATTAGGGTTACAAGTAAATCTTACACTTAGACAATATAGCAAGGGATCCACATGTCCACTAGTGCTCAACCACTAGGGACACGTCCACTTGTGCTCAGCCACATGGACGTCATACTCAACACAATCATCTGGAGTACCACATCGTCTCAACTCTCACACAGAGGAGAACGATACATCCATCACATGGGCACACCTAACCACTGGGGGACGACTCAACTCTCACACAAAGGAGAACGATGCCCCAACCATTGGGGGACGACTCAACTCTCACACAGAGGAGAACGATGCCCCAACCATTGGGGGATGACTCAACTCTCACACAGAGGAGAACGATGCCCCATCACGTGGGTATGCCCAACACTGGGCTCCCTCTCAGGTCGACTCAATTTAGTCACAGAGGAGAATGTATCGTGGAGGATGTCTCATGACGCTGCAATCATGAACAAGCAAGGGGAATGGTTGAGAGACATAGATGTTTTGAATACGAGCAATCAAAAACCTATTGGTGAGGACGTGGTCAACCACGTTGGCTCCTCCACTATGGGGAAAGCATGTGTACCTTTTGGAATCCGAAAATTAAGGGAGCCCATTAAAATTGAGCAGATTGTGAGACATTCCTTGTTGAAGACGTCTCCCAAAATCGATGACTAGACCTTGCACATCTAGAAAATATCTTTGTAACCCGAAAACCTCAAAGTCCACCTTGTGCAGGCAAAGTTCATCCTCATTAATGTCATGGATTAGTGCTTGGTGGATCACAATGTGAGCATTAAAGTCACCAAGAAGCTTGATGCCTCCCAACAAAGAATAATATGATATCTTTGAGTATAAATAAAGATATGTGTCACCATTAGTATGAACCATAAGGTGGAGGAAATTGGCAGACGATAGCAAACAACAAGAAAAACATCTTGAAGGGGTGGTGGGCCTCTCTTGACTTGAAGCCACATTTATCTAGAATCCATTGCAGTAAGAGAAACCTTAGGCTTAAGATCTAAGTTGCATGAAACTGGGAAACGTCTGGAAATTTCCGAAACAAGGATGTCAGGAAACGCGACCCTCCAAAAATGGAAATGTCAGGGGAATCGTCGTATATATATATATATATAGTTTTTTTTAAATAACACATTATCTTGCAAGAAAAAAAAAATGATACACATAAATGACATTTTACAAGGAAAACCATGTCTATATTAATATGAAAGGACATGTGGCACAGAGTTACAAGAGTAATGCCTTGCATGAGGACACTTGGATACAACCATGGAATAGGAGCATTGGACTAACATCTTGTTGGAGAGTGCACCATCCTAGAGGAGAGGCATTAAACCCTAGGAGAATCATTCCTCGAGGGTGTTTCATCATGGGGGTTGGCTAAACCCTAGTATGACACTTGTACATTCTTGTATTGTAGAGAGCAATGTTATCAGAACCGAACCGGTCAACCCCAAAAACTTTAACCGGTGGACATCAAGTTACATAGAAAGCTTGGTGCTCTTGATTAAATGCCAGTTCCATACCCTCATATATGATAGAATCCAGTGGAAACTTTGTAATCCTGCCAATCTTGAAATCCTGAAAACCGAAGTCTGTTGAATTTTGAATGGGACCTAAAATTCTACTTTCTCCATATG
>CBVK0100026094.1:10613-42442 GCA_900067695.1 Picea abies
GAACCACTCTCAAACATCCTGAAACAATTAATGGTAATGTTAAAAATTTATGTAAAAGGATGAAAATGAAAGACAATCTCCTTTATCTTTCATTTTCATAGTTTTACTTTAAGAATTTAATATTACCATTAATTACTAGGGTGGGTGCAATGTTGATGATAGTTAATTGGTTAATGAGGGGAATTTTTGCCACGTAAGGGACCCCGACCCTCTTGGTCACTTGGATGGGCCTACACAACAAGAAAAACCTGCAGAAACAATTGTATTTGTTCCAAAATGACTGGGAAATGCTGCTGGCCATATTGTACGACGTTTCCAAATCGGGAAACGTCGTATGGTACGACCGACGACGTTTCCCAGTCGTTTCGTACCTGTTTTGGCGCATTTTGGGTATTGGTATGTGGCCTGGGGGGGTGTTTCCTGCAACTTAGCTTAAGATAGTTCTGGATAAGACAGAGTGCAACCTTAGAGCCTCAAACACCACTTGACCTTCATGTCTCATGTCTGAAAGTTAAAATCTAGTGGTAACTTGTAATAGGAGGGTGGGCCCTTTCAAAGCTCTCTTGAGTCTACGATAAAAATAAGATCCCGAAATATCATCATAAAGAGTACTTGGAGGAGACTAAACAATACCATTACAATTTGAGTGGGTGACTGAAATACCACCCTTTCCCATCGAGACTTGTGAACACCATCATTTAACAAGCCACCATCATGAATCAGGTCTCAGCATTTTGAATAACAGCTAATTTGTTGTCCTTCCTTGCAACCAATACTTGAGCATGATCCTTTTTCAGTTGTTTGACTTGGAGGCATGTAAGGTCTACATCTGGGGACGGGCCATTTCTTGGACTAGTAAGAAGCTAAGTCACAAGGTTTGGTGGATTTTATTGACGAGGTTCGAAATCCTCCGATTCTCAAAAAAATTCGTTGGGGTTTGCAGAATTTCTAAGATAAATCTCAGGATGAATCTCAAGGCAAATTTTTTAAAATTTCACCATTTTTAATCATTAAATATGTTTTTTTATTGAAAAAAAAAATTCAAGTTTTTTTAATCTATATATATTTTGTTATATTTTCAAAATTTGAAATTTATACATGGATGAAATCAATGCCAAATTTTATCCAAATTTCATGGGACCATTTGAATTTTATGGTCACTGAACTTGAACCCAACTCAAACCATGTGACATACAAAAGAAGTAGGCTACAGTTGCTATGTTTTTCATAGATGCAAAGTCAAAGCTGCAGTAGGCTTTGCATCTCAAGCAGTGTGGCTTAGGAGAGTTCTTGAAATGCCATTACAATTCTGGTAGGCAATACAAACACCACCCTCACCCACCTGGACCCCTGAATACCATCGTTTAGCAAGCCAAGGGTGTGACACCTTGGAGGAGGGGAGTCATGAATTATGGCCTTGCTGTTTTGAATGACAACCTATTTGTTGTCCTTCCTTGCAGCCACTACTTGAGAACGGGCCTTTTTCATCTCTTTGAATAGGTGCCATTTCATGGACTAGTAAGAAACCGGTTATAGTTGGTTCACCTTCCACAGAGGCAGAGTAGAAAGCTGTGGGTGGTAGGTGTTGCATGTCAAGCAGTGTGGCTTAGAAGAGTTCTTGAAGATACAAGTTATAAGCAATGCCAAGCAAGCCCTTTATCTGCGACAACCAGAGTGTGCTGAAACTGGTGGGAAATCCTTTTTTTCATACAAGAACAAAACATCTTGAAGTCCACCATCATTTCATCCAAAAATATGTACAGAATAAAAAAGTTGAACTTCTGTATTGTCCTACATGGGATCAGCTAGCTGATATTTTTACCAAGTCTTTGCCAAATGAAAATATTTGTAAATTTTGTGACATGCTCGGTATAAAAGTTAACATTATGGTCATTAAGGGGGGATGATTGACATTAATGATGTTTGTTAACTTTAGAATTAGATTTAGACTTAGAATTAATGTTTAGAATAGTTAATAATGTTTGCTTAATAGGCTAGTTAAGATATACTCCCATACTAGTTAAGACATCTGGTGTCGTGCATTTATTGAATACTTGATTAATAAAACATACCATCAAGTCTTCTTGCTTTCTCAATTCTTCTTGTTTGTTTCGTTCATATGCATCAATAACTAAGATTGGAATTCACATTCATTTGCTTTCTTCCTTCTATATAGCAAATTAGCAATGCATGCAAAGTTGTCCCATGCTTGGTGACTCCTTAAACTGTAAAAAATGGTTATATTTATTAAAGTTGCTTTGTAGCTAAGTTTCTTTTACTGGTTGAGACTATTTCTAGTTATTCATTTATAGTGCAGGGCCTAACTTGGATGTAATTACTCTGTTTACTCTGTTTTTGGAGAATCAATTGCCTATAGAAGAAAGAGGGCACTACTAGTTAATGGCCAGACATTTATTCCTAGAATATTTATCCCTGGTTGGAATACAAAGGGGAAAGCCATATGCCTGAATGAATTCCTTTTGCTTCATTGTCATAACTCCTCTTTGTATGGGCCATTTGGTGATTCTTTTTGTCCTGAATGCTGGGCTCAAGTGCTTATTATTCTATTTTCATATGCATGCTGCATTATAAGTGTTCTCAAAGAAGAAATTAGTCATAGGTGCAGAGTAGAATGTCGCAGATCTAGTTTTTTACACAATTTCTCTGTTCAGAAATACAGACTTTATCTTAGAAGGCTAAGCGAAGTAGCTCAACAGCAAAGTGGGCTAAACTCTTCTTTTGGAGGAACTGCAGAAATAAATTTAGGTTCCATGAGTGCTCTTGGAAGGCTTGACTTACAAGCATTTGCCGCATCTGGTCAAACTTCACCTCAGACTCTGGTGGCACTGCAAGCAGGACTCTTGGGAAAAATAAATCCAAAAAATGGTTTGGGAATGTCTGGAGAGACATTCTGTTTACCAATGGCATTACAAGGTGTAAGTTCTAATTCGTTAAACAGCTTAGGGTTTGGACAGCCATTGATGAAGAGTCAGGGTGGTGTACTTCAGGGCTTGCCTAGTGGTCTCAAATTGAAGCAACTGTCTCAGTCACAACCTAATGTTTCTTCATATGAGAATGGTGTATTTTCTATGAATGATACATCTCCAGGACCTTCATTGTTGCCACAGCTCCCAACAGCTGCTGTGGGTCAGGGAGATCTGGATCATATATATGGATCAGATAACAATTTAGGATTGAATCTACACAACAATGCATTGATGTTGAAGTTATTACAGCAGCAACAGCAACAGCTACATCAGACACCTGCACCATTTCCCCATCAATCTGGTGCACAGCTGCATGGCCAACAAGTTCTAAATCTGCCATCTTCCAATCTTTTAGGTCAACGGACACTTTCTAATACTTTGTCTACACTAGGCAATGCCAACAACAGCCAGGGAAATAATCTTATTGGTCCTGGTTCAGCACAAATAAATCTCATAACACCAGAAGAGCATGCATGTAATGCATATTTTGGAATTCAAAGGATGGAAGATGTTAATCACAGTCTTAATTCTATGCCAGTAAACAGTGTTTTTCAGCTAAGAACTGTTGTTGCATCTACCCCATTGTCTACTGGAGCTGAAGGTATAACGAGTTTGCCAGGGATGAAAAGTCCTAGAGAGACTTCGGAAGTATTCAATTCCCAGCCTTTAAGAAGTTCTGGTGTGAATTGCGACTCATTGAATGGCTTTGCTCCCAGTTTAATCCAGGGTAACATACAGGGTTGTCAAGTCCCAAAAACTGCTTTCAATCAAGGTTTGGGACCAATAGCGATCCCTACCCTAAATCCACATTACAGTCAAACTTCCTCTGGATTTGAGGGCTTGAATTTTTCTGGAATACAGGATCATGTTCTGAGTCAGAGTCTTGGATTTTCAGGAAAGGGATCAAATCTTCCCAACAGATTGACATCAAATGCTGGACACCTGAGGACTGTCAGTAATACACCATGTCAAAGTGATCAGTCCAGAGCTGATAGTGGGACAAGATTGAAGGGCAGAGTATCGGACTTGATGGTAAGTTCTACAATTCATCATGCATTATTCTGTGCAGTTGTCCACATTAGGCCCCCTTCTGAAAATTATATTTTCAAACAGTTTATCTTTCTGTTGTTTTATGTTTTTAACAAGATGCTATAAACATGCAATACGTTCTTTGGTTAATTATATGTTATTTGCAGCATCCATTTTGTTGGGATTTTTTGTGAATCTGTGGGGATGGTATTTCGTGTGTTTTGGTTTTGTGCAGACACATTCCTTGCTTTTAGCAGTGAATGTGCATGATAAAAATGTGGGAAAATGACAAAAAAAATAAAAAAGTCCATGTTAGTCTTTCATCTAGTAGTTATTAGTGATTTTGCTGTTTTTATTATTGGAACATTTCCTTTTCAACTAGTTAACTAACAAATATGGGGTTTAAATATTGTGAACTGCTGCCTGCAACAGGAGGGGACTAGACTCGCAGAGGGTGAATTCAGTATGGATGGTTACAATTGAACAATGTCATGAGAAATTGATTGGCTTGTGCTTTATTCAATTTGCGGAATAAAGTTGGTCTTCAAGCTAGAGGAGTGGCATAATTGTCATGATTATACAGGTTTTAGAATCCAATTCAGAAATGAGATCGAGGTGATTCCTTTCTTAAATACTCCACCGATCTTTGCTTCAGTGTGGAAAAATTCTTCGAAAAATGCCAATACAAATGTCTCAGCACCTTCTTTGATCTCATATTGCTCTAAGGAGCCTCTTAGTTATGCTGTTCACTGTACAGGGGTATCATTTTTTTCTGTGGTTGGGTCTCATTCAGAAAACCAGGTGGGATTTTCAGGGCTTTTATGTGAAAAGGCTAGCTTGAAATTCAAGGACCACAAATTATCTATGTGCAAAGTACACCATGCATTTTAGATGTAATTTATGCGAGGAAATATTTATGGCCAGATCTTTTGGGCAAGCATGGGATCTGTGTTTCTGGAACTGGGCTACTTTGCATGTAATGATTATCAGCCACAGATACAATTTAGATTTGTTTTGGCCTAAATGACTTACTGCAAGGGATGGAATGGAACTGCAGTAGGTCTTCCTGTACATGTATGTGGTAAAAATGGAATTTTCCACAGCTAAAATTTTCTTATGTGACAGATATCCCATGTAAAATTATGGTTTGGTCTGTTACAAAGGTGTTTGTATGTGTTGCTGCCTTTCTCTCGTCATAATCATATCATATGTCTTCTTCAGCTTATACAGTTCTGTATTTGGATACTGCTGCCTGAAGCAGCGACTGAAAGTTCTAAGTAAATCATTTCAGAAAGCAGGAGCAAGAATGATATGACAGAATGGCACCATCAAATTTGTCTAATGCTCCTACTTTTTCTTGAAATAATATATTATCTTCCTTCCCATGAAATGAGACTGTTCTTTTCTCATGAAATGAGAGATTATTATAATTTTTTTCTCATGAAATGAGAGATACTATTCATCTTCATTTAATGGACACTACTGTTTAGCCATCATTTTCCACATACTAATTTCATCTGATCCAATATAATGTCTTCACTCCAAAGTTTGATGACAACTCAGCCAGGTGTACAAACAAATATGATGGTGATATGTGACAGATGTAAATGGAACACATATTTCCCCCGTTTTATGTGGATGCCTGCTTTTTATTTACATGATGCCTGCTTTTTATTTACTTGGCTTTTCTTAGCAATCTAATGGTTTTTGGTGGGGAGCATTTTCAGCCATCAAAATTGAAACATCATAGATTGTGACGTTGATTGTTTTGCATACTTAATAATTTATCATGGTTTAGGAGGCACTTTATCCTCTCTAAATTTTTTTGTTTCTCATGTTCATTATTGGGTGGATATTTTGATCCATTCACACCATGAAATCCCTCCATAGAGGGAAATCAAGGAAACATGGACCTGAAGGTAAGTGGTGCAACTTTTCACGTCCTGGCTTCCACAAGGGTAAGAAAAGACATTGAATTCAAGTGAGGAGAATTTCATGATTTGAAATATGCAGCTTGGGCATAACTCTAGAATGAACCCAAAGATCAGTTTTAGGAAGACTTTCATGTGCAAGTTCTAGGAGAAACAAGAAATGAAATAAAATGCAATTATATCGATGTCCACAAAAGAACAAGTAACAATAACACTAGGAGTGCTTAGTGCATCTCCTAACTAATCAAACTAAGAGTATACGATAGGGAGCATAACAAGGGAACCGTTGTTATGCAACCAAAATTAAGAGAATCCAACCAATGTTTGCAAGCCCAGATGTAGATTTTGAGACTGCAAGAGAATTAAACTCAAGGAAAGGCCTTGCCAGTTTGTTCAGGCTACTTTATCCACTCAAATATTGGCATGTTAAAAACAAACTTGTTTGCAATTTGATGCAAGTGTGAGATCAAGATAAAAAAGGATTGGGAGGGAAACTATTGAGAGGACATGGGAATTCTGTCTCCTCTAAGATTCAGGGGGAGCTTGGACCCTGTGAGGTTCTTAAAAAGGAACGGGGGATGAGTGACTGCCATTTCACTGTAATATATTTTCATTGTTGACTGCAACATTTTTGGGTTGCGGAAGAGGACCTGAATGTCCAATCTTCAGTATGTGCATAGTGATAGATAATGCAAATAATCAATCACAGACACGAAACAGACTTTGGGTGGGTGTCTTTCCATCAATCATCGATATCTAGTGCACAGGACTCTGATGTTCGAGTATACCAGTACATAACTAAATTACCCAATAACATGAATATTTAACAAAACATTTAAGTTTTTCTTTCTACATACTATAAAGTAGCAACTGCAACATACATGGTTGTTACTTCTTGTCAATATGTATTTCAAGGATTTAAAGATGGAAAGATAGGCATACTGAAATTAGCCAGAGAGGCTTTTTGAATTAAACTAAAGTTCAAAACAAACGTTGATGTTCTAAACCTATTATGTTGCAAGATATATAGAAAAAAAACAACTCTTTCCGTAACTTACATCACATGGCATAAACATATATAATTATATAGTTATAGACCAATAATGAACCATAATTTGTAATGGATGTATACATAACTATGCCAAGATTTGCTTATATGTGAGTAACATGAATAGAAGATTATTCCCTTCACTAGCAGCTTATGCCCATGGTTAAGTGCTTTTAATAAGCTTCTTTAAAGTTATTCTTATCCACCCCTTACATTGTGGTCGCTAAAGTGATCAAACATTACATTATATCACGATAAGATAAAATATGGGGCTTGAGTACAGCAATGAACTACGCAGTTGGTTTTCAGGTTTGAATCTTATGCAAGTGTTTTAATTAAAACCCTATAAATCTTTTTATGGCATCCTAAATATTTAATTAAACTTTAAAAAGTTGAATATTATCTTAATTAAGTTTGATTAGCCTCTAATTACATATTATATTTTTAATCAAGCCTTTCATATTCATTTTAGACTTGAACATTCCTAATTAAATGGTCACTTGCATCTAATTTTAATAATCCTTAGAAGGAAGTTGACTTTGATATAAGATGCCACTTTTCATTAAATATATAAATCTTTTCTTACCATGAGAAGTAGACCCATAGGATAGGTGGGACTGATTTATAACTTATTGAGGACATATGCTAGGGGATTAAGCACATTATATTTGCAATTTGAGCAATGTCTGCACACTAAACTTTGATATTGGTCAATTAAGTTTCCAGAGTGTTAAATGCCTATAAATTAAATGTGCCTAATTGTATTTCATTAGTACTCAATTTTACATTTGATGCATGTTCATTTGAGTCACCTTACTAGTACTCAATTTTACATTTGATGCATGTTCATTTGAGTCACTTTACATAGACATTATTAAGTGTAAGTTGTTATAAAGTTTTATATGATTATATTTGTGAAACAAGCGTGTTAGATAATGTTCTATAGAGAACATATTTGAGTGAAAAGAAGGTATCCAAAATAAGCCATGAAGTCAGTACTGTTATCACAAAATTTGTACTTGTACAAAGCCCTTCACAAGATGCCAATCTTGTGTAACAATTAGAAGTAATTGTCGCTGTCACCTAGACAAATACTTCCCCTGTTTTAGTGTTTGGTGAATATCCAACACAAGGGAGACTTCCCTTGTGACCTCAAGGGATCCTATAGCAAGCTAGAGGCAAGTCTATGCCCCCCTATCTTGGTCACTCATTGAGATAGGCTAGGTCTAGGAAAATAGAAAGGGCGGGATTGGTTATGAAAGGTAATTGGTTGACGTGTGTGAAACAATAAGTATTCCAATGCATATAATAGTCAATTACCAAGTTAAATCATCTACCAATCACCTCTAGACACTAGATATCAAGTAAAGCAGATTGCTGTTGTAAAATTGCAGCAGTGAACAAGTGTATATCAACAAAGTATATTTTGCAACAAGAAGAAAAAATCAACCCAAAAAAAAATAGCAATTACACATTGGAATTAAGCTTTGAACGAGTAGATTAATATCCAATCATCAAACAATATTTCTGAGCTAATTTTACCCCAATATTAAGTAAGTTATCAACAATTAGTCAAGCCCTAATGGCTGTAGCAAACATTTTATAACATCAATAAATATGCTTTGTTTGCCAATCGTTGAGTTAGGATTAGTGTGGAAATGAGGTTAGTAATTTTGTTGTCAAGTAGCTTGAGAGAGAGAGAGATTGTTTGAGTTTTGCAAACACTTGCAGACAAGAGACTAGTGCCGTTTTCCTTCTTAGGGAAAATGGGGTCAATGCAACACATCAAAAGGAGGTTAAGCACAAGAGAAAAGGTGAAGGTTTAAACCCTAGGATTATCCTCTCATAAACCTAGGTCAAACCTCAAAGGAAAATCCACTAAAGTTTATCCTCTCATAAACCCTAGGCGTCGTCCCACTTCTTCTAATGTGTCTAGCAAAAAGAATGGATGAAAATTAGGTTTTAAACCTTAGGGGGATAGCCACTCCTAACCCCTAAAACTAAACCCTAGTCAAAGAAAACCTTAAGGGGATAACCAATCCTAACCCTTCAGGCAAACCTTGAATGCTTCAACAAAGTCAAGGTGAATACAAGGGAAGGGGGTAACCTCTCTTAATCCTTCTTTAGGATTTTAAATTATTCAAGGAAAACAATGATAACATGCAACTATTACCTCTCTAATAGAACATTCACCAAATATACCATGAAAATCACATGCACATAAAGAAAACACTTACTAGTCAAGGCACATAGCATGAAGAAACCCTAGTTCATGAATAATCCACCATTAACAAGAGATGTAAGAGGATGTATTTGAATGAGGTCAATCACTAGGTGACCCAATGCTTTGCATCACATGTGTTGTATCATGTAATAAGTACACAACATCCTAGGTGAAAGCACAAAGACATTATCGAAAGACCATGCCAGGTGCAATCAAGTCAGTCAAAACCATGGGATCTAGTAAAACCAACAATCACAAGGGGCAATAAGCCTAAGAAGCATATAAAGTAGGCCATCAATTAATACAAAAAGGAAACTGAACAATTCTCATTGGGTATCCCCTTCAAACTTCACACAAGCTCAAAAATTTATACAATTTGGTAAGTTTAGGTATGGGAGGACCATAAGAAGAACCTATTAGGTGTGCCAGTACCCAAGTAGAGAGATATTTCCCAAAAGAACCTATAAGAGATATGTAATAAAAATGAAGTGGTCGCGGGGTTTACTTCTGGGCATGAGGTCGCTAACATGCAGAACATTGTATGGGATCACCTCCATGAGTGCCTTTGTAGAGGGTGTGCTTGACGATTGAGTTTCCCTTTCCTAGGTGCTTTTTGCATTCCAAATCCCTTATTTGTATATTTCTTTATTTGATTTGATTTGTAAGTCCCCTTAAAAAGGTTTCAAGCATAACACTTCCTTTTCTTTTTGTTCGGGATATATTTAAATCCTTTTTATTTGATGAACACGTTTATTCGCATTAGGACTAGGGACGATCATCATTAATGAGGGGCAAGAGATCAATTGTGGATTATGGATTTTAACTGTCCTAATTATCCCATTTCTTCTTTTTATCAGCCAACTACAACTTACCTCTGGGCCTTTAGCCCCTTCTCATAAGAGAGTGAGGAACATACCTTTTTGGTGTACATGTAACCACATTACCCAAAAGGTGGGAGAACATAAGGATCAAGGGTGGAAAAGTGGTAAGTATGATGGGGAATGGTACACTACCCCTTTCAAGGAACCACAAGTAGTACCCTTTTTCCCAGGAGTGACAAGACAAGACTAGGATGCCTGAGATGGCCATGGAGGTGAAACAAGACAAAAAAACATAACTGCTGAGCTTATGATTCATTATCCAACTTCAACCTATGATCATTACTCAAATTCCCATTGTATTAAATATGGCACTTTGTATGAAACAAGGACTAATGTACCTCATAATGTATTGGGCCACCATCTCCCAATGAGCCTTGCTGATTGAGTGTGATGAGCCATGCTTGTGGGGAAGATGCATCTGAGGGGGGCTGTCGGGCTTCTCTCTGTGGATATGTTGATCATCATTATCATCGAGATCATTGTCTGCATTGCGGGTCATCAGACATGATCTCCTCAAGTTACCCCTAGGTGAGGGGTAATATCTGGCCACAACACGGGGACATGTGCTCATCGTAGAGTGCATGAGAACCTCAACATATTTGGTAGTCCAAGACCTGTAACCTGCATCAATCTAAACATATTGCTACATTATAACATGCACACATTAGTACTAAAAGGCAGGGGGATGTTATCCACCTTGGTTTATTAAAACATATAACCATGCAAGATTTTTTTTTTGTTTTTTTCATCAATATATCATTTTTTCCTTTTTATAATATAAACATTACTATGAGATGAACGTATGATAAAACAATGAACAATATTAGAAAAGGGGGAAAAATGCAATAAATCAAGAACACAACATGACATATCTAGCCTACCTACCCTACTCTAAGCTACTCTGAGGGTAAGAAGTCATGTCTCTTCCCCATTATGGGGTTTTAGAAGGGGCACACTAATGGCTAGTGGTAGTCTCCTAGCGTAAACAAGTAAAATGAATCATTGAAAAACTTCTTCTCAATCTTATAAGGGCCCTGCCATAGACAATCAAAATCCTTGTGCATATTTGGTTTTCCCTTTCTTTTGTCTCACATGATTACCGTCTTTCTTGTTTGAAAATCTTCCTCTCTCACTTTGGAATCAATCACTTCTTTCCCTTCTTGAACATTTATTCCTCATTCAAAAGTAGGAGAATGGGTCCTTATCAAAGCAATGTTTCTTTGATCATCTTCATGTCACTTTGTTTCACCCTCTTTTCAAAATTGTAATGGAGCCCAAATCCTTGTCTTTGTATTTATCAAGTTGTCCTCGGTAATACTCTCTCTTAGGCCATATGATATCTTCTTCTTGAGAAAAATGGAGATCATTCAGGTCAAAACCAAGAGGGGGATCTGTGGGTTCCTTAGAATGGCCTTCTTCCGAGGATGTGTTGAGTTAAGAATCACTCCCATGATCTTCTACATGGTTTCTTTTCTTTGGTTCATTGGATAAGATGGCATGAGATTCATTTCCAATTGGAATGGTGGCGTAAGAGAGGTCGATCTGTAAGGTACCTCTAAGAGTTGCATCCCACTTCCTATATAGAAACATCCCCTAGGTATTAGGCACATCAAGGACCACAACATCCATTATAACAACAATCTCTGTATACCTAGCAAGGAGAACTTCAAGTTCCTCTATCAAACCACATACCCCAATAGATTTGGAATCAATCACACAAACATTTCCATAAGGTCTTGTGACTTCCAAGCCCAACTGTTTCATAGCCTTCAAGGTCATGAAATTTGCTGATGCTCCAGAATCAAACATACAATTGTGAAGCCACATATCATTTAGCATCAAAGAAAGAAGAAAGGTGGATAATCTTTGTTGGTTCGTCTAATATGGTTTGCTTATAACACTATAGGAGGATCCACATGTTCCCCTTGTACCCTTAGGATTCTTTCTACTTTTTTCCTCATGGAAGGGGTCTTGATTATCTCAGTGAGAGGTACAAGAATATTAACTTTTTCCAATATTCCAACCATGTCAATGTTTAAGTCTATTTCATTACTTCTAGGCAATGTTGGTTGAGGAGGAGTGTTATAATTTGATGGTAGAGGAGGTATTGGCCGAAGAAATATAGGATCACTAGGAGGGGCTTGTGGCACATTATTTTGTCTAGCATAAACTTGTAACTCCTTTTTCCTAAGCCTCTCCCTTGAATCTTCATTCATTTGACTTAAGATTTCCATCCTAGCTCTCCTAGAGGCTTCTTTCTTTCTTTGCTCAAGTTATTGTTTGGTCACATTGAAGTATTCCTTAGAAGATATGGTATAAATAGGATCCAATGTGTCAAGAAATATAATGTAATCGAGACCTTCATTACTACCATCACCAGAACTATTTCTTGGACATTCATGCTCCCGATGAGCATCCCCACAAGGAAAAAACCAAGGGGCCTCTTCCAAGTTTATGACATTTGTAGGCGCTAGAGTATTAGGGACCCTTTGCTCATTTGGAGGCCTAGGATTTCATGTTGGGTTTTGCCTTTGTGGTTTAAATTTGTATTGAGGCCTCATGATTTGTTGTTGAATCCTTTCCATGTTGGTTACCTTGTTCATCAACAGGGTTTGGGTTTGAGCAAGGCCATTTATGGCTTCTTCAATTTTCTGAGCCAATGGAGCACTTATGTCTTGGGTTGGTTCAATGCTATGAAAAGTTCTTGGCTTGGTCTCAGCCTTGGCTCTAGGGGCGTACAAAGACTCAACCTTGGAGGAAAAAAATATTTGCTTCAATACTAGCAGCATGCTCTTGGGCCTCTTCAAGACTCTTTGGTAACTTGTCCTTGAGCATAAATCCAAATTTTCCTACGTAATCATTGACATAAAGGAAAATGGAAACATCACCTTTAGGGATAATATTGTCAGGAATTTGTTGAAGCAACCTTTCAAATCTAGTTTCAAATTCTTTAAGAGTTCCATTCTCTTTCTTTTCATCTCGCTAAGTTGCAACAACAACACATTAGGATCACCCTTAGTGCTCCATCTTTTTGTGAAGACCTTGTGGAAAGCACCCCAAGTCTTGATTCCTTTATCAGGGAGACTATTATACCATGTCCTAGTGTCTTCTACAAAGGTAGTAGAAAAGAACCTCATGACTATATCTTCGTCATTGCCATTAAGGGGATGAATTTCAAAACAAGCCCAAAACTTATCTAGGTGTTCTTGAATAGTATTTACATCATTACCAGAGAAATTAGGAAATCATTTTTCAAACTTTTGAGGCATGTTACTATTAGAAATAAAGAGATGAGCTCGTTTTTCCATAGACAATATAGCAATATTGTCACCCAACCATAGGCACAAAGGCCACCCCCGAGCACCTTAACCTTGATAGACAAAATAATTCCAGAAGTAGACCAATAGCCAACCAAGGTATCCCACCTTTCTCCAAGGCTAGCATACCAAGCAAGAATAACCAAAGACCAAGCATAAAGTCCAAACCATAACCAAGAGAAAGTCCAACCAAAAGCCAAAATCCCGGTTGCAACAACTACACTCTCTCTCCAAATTTGCGCACTACTAGTCTTATGCAGTTGTGAGTGAGTGAGTGTCAAATGAGCTCTAGCTCCCTCTATTTATACTGCTCTAGCTCACTTGACTGGGCCAACTTCTCTTTTTGGAGGATAATAACTCAATATTAAGTATTCGCTTGAGCCAACTTGTCTTCTAGCGTTATTATCCAACGTTTTAGGGTTTAGCTTGCTTCTCAAAATTTTCTAGTCTTTTCAAAGGTTACACATGGAGGTTAATACCTCCCACAACTACCATAATATAAACACTCCCTCCTAGCTATGGAGGTATTAAAGGCAATGGTCTTGAGTACAAGCAAACCATTCAACCTGTAGCATCATCATAGCCACATAGTCTATCTCATGATCACGTAGATCAACTCACGAGAAACATCATCACTATTAGTATCATCTGATAGCATCAACTGCATCATCTCTCTAATCCATACTCCATCTGAGTAATCAAGCATGATGCTGAATAAGTCACTCACTCCACAAAGTGATACGATAACCATTCTTATAATCTAGACATATGTTCTAGAAGAATAACTGTTCCAACAGATGATGGAAGTCACACCATGGGATACAAGGACTATTATTCTAATCTGGACACACGTCCTAGAAGAATGATTGTCCTAGACCATTTTCCCTCCAGCCACTACTGTGAACTCAGGGAAAATGTATGTCTTGTACCAAGCTTTCCACTCTGGTCACTACTGTGAAATCAGGGAGAGAGACCATTCTTCTAATCTGGACATACGTCCTAGAAGAATAGTTGTCCATGGTACATCAACAATCTGTCAACCTTGACCATTCACCACAAGGAGAATTTCTGTCCACCAACAATCTTTCATCCTGGACCATCCTCCATAGGAAGGATGTCTCTCCACCTGCAATCTGTCTTTCCTGGACCATTCTCCACCTGGAGAATGTCTGTCCATTAGCACACTTACTATCCATCTAGCTGGAAATCATTTCCAACACTAGTGGTAGTCTCCATGTCAATCAAAACAATGTCATCCAATAGAACACAACTGTGTCTATCCATAGTAGTACACAACTACTACCCAGTGGTACACAACCACTCCTAGTAGCACACGACTACTAACTAGTGACACATAGTTACTATCAATGGATTACATCCACCATCGTAGCATACAACTACTATCCAGAGACATACAATCTCCACAACAATCATATCATATGATATCAACTTGCATAAACAATATCATGATACAAAATGAGTCATCTGGGCCATTCTTCCACTCACATATGTGATATCTGGAAGAGCATCTTCCCTCAAAAAGTAAAACATCATTCATGGGCTATCTGGACTATTCTTCCCAAGCATATATTAATAATTGTCCCTGATTTTTGAGCCTGGACCATTCACCTAACTGGGCCATTACTCCGACACTAATCATGGTGCAACCTGGAGAGAATGAGTCTGACCTAGGGAATGCCTGTCCTTGATAGATGAAGTTGGACAATTCACCTAAATGGGCCATTCCTCTGGCACTAATCATAGTGAAACCTAGAGAGAATCAGTCTGCCCTAGGGAATGACTATCTGGACCATTTTCTATGGAAATGTTTGTCCTGCACCAACCTCCAAAAAAAACCATTTTGTTGATGGGTCCTAGATCCTTTTAATCAACAACATGAACCAAACCCGCCACCGAGGCCCAATTAGACTCTGCAACATTTGATAGTGGAATGGTTCTCCAGATCTTGTCCAACCAATTAATCAATGGGCTTTATGTTTTCTTGCAAAGGCCTCTCCTTCAGTTTGGAATTTCTTTTTTTTTTTATTTTCTCTTAGGTGGGACCGATATAAGATGGAAGCCGGTATAAACCAACTTGGAAACAAAATCGGAAAAGGTTCTAAATACTGGAGAAGAGGCTGAGCTTGGGATAACCCGTTGCTCAAGCATGTAGACAACGATCGTCTACCACATGTCTAGTACTAATACGTTAACCGTGTGAGTAATCTGATTTTTGGCTGAGATACTAATTAGCAGAAGAAAACACGCATGTGATAAAATAACGGAAAGTAAAATAATTCACTTAACTCTAATCATCCATCACATAATAACACAACGATTCAACTTCATCATTATAAAAAAGAACTGTAAAACATTTCATCAAATAAATAAACAATAGATTTAATAGCTCTTACTCGTTATAGCATCCATCCATAAGACGAGATAGGAAATAGTTCTTCTCCACGTCCAATCATACATGCATTTGATGAATACATAAACTTGTTTCTGGTCCAGAAGGACTTCTCAATTCAAGGTAGCTCCAAAATAATTCTTAACAAAACCCCAAAAGAGAGTTTCTTGCAACAACCATCGACCCTTAACTAATCGATCAATGCTCTTATTTATAACATTAAATTAACTAAAAATAATGGTTAAAGTGAAGATAAGAAAAACAAAATTCGCCATGTGGCGTTCTCTCCTAACAGTTTGTCTAAGAGTCATCTCAAGATATCACTTTAAAAGGGTGACTCTTCTTGTACTCTGACTAGTTGACGAACAAATCCTTGCAGGTGTTGGCATATGGGAACTTGTGTTGTTCCATTGGGGCCGCGTAAATCTCTCTTATCTCTATTGCATGCGCCCGATACTTAACTAGGTTGGCGCTCAACTGTTGCAGCATGACCTAAGCTTTGATCAGGTGTTCCATAAGCTGTTGCACCTGACCTGGCATTGTGTCTGTCACCTTTGCTAGTTCTTCGGTCCATGATGAATCTTGCTTGGTGTGTGATTCGATTATGTCGCGCAAGTCGACAAAGTCATCGGGTGTGCCAAACTCGGGGAGTCCGATATCTTTCATTACTAGATCGATCTTAATCCAATGTTTCTCGGACTTGGCCCATTTCTCTTGAATTTCTTGGTGTCATTATCGAGACATTTTTTCCCAATACTTGGCTCATTTATTTATGCGATCAAGACTGCTTTTTTTCAACAACCGAATGTCGTGTTCTTATTTATCTCGGCCTTGTTGGACTGCATCAATTTAGTGGACTCTCTCCATGGCTTGCTTCTCTTTTTCATACCACCACTCCATATCCTTGCATGTCGCGAGCACTATGAGAGTATCTTTCTGGAGCTCGGCTATCCCTTTAGTGAATAGGTGTCACTCGATCGTGAACTTGCTATAGGCCTCCTTGTGTTAGCACTAGAAGTCACCCTCAGATTGCATAGAAGGTAAGCCTAGTACCCATCAGTTTATACAGTAAATGTAAATGAGTTTTAGGTGATCAAATGGAGAGGACTCAATGATAATAACATTCTAACTTAGAAATCTGGACTAGCATGCATAAGCAATTGAGGTCTGGAATCAACTTCAATCAGTAAGTTGGAGTATGGGTGAATGGAGGGAAGACTTTGGTGAGGAGAGTGTAGAGGTCTGTTGTGGACATCTAGTCTTCCAACAACCTAAGGAGGAAAAACTTAAACACAATATCCTCTTGAATTCAAATCTCAAAGAAACTGAAAGAAATTATAACAACACTATAATCAAACATTCATCATAATACCGTCACAAAAATCCATGTGAATCAGTCAATCATGAACTCTCTTAGTATCATAGGCAAATAAGATGGAGCAAGAAAGCTGACTTAGATTAACCAAGATGTCTAAAAAAAAAATACATAACCAGAGAACCAATGTTCTTCATACAAATATTACAATAGCCGGGAGCCTAGCTCAACCATTCGACCTTAACAAAATATCAAAACTGTCTATAAATACCTAGAAATGCTGCAACCAACAGGAGTGTGATCGGACCACCACCTTCAAAGACTTCAGTGGGTGCCTACTCTATTAGATTGTGCAAGTTTTCTCATGTCAGATGCGATCCAGGCGCAGTTATGTGCTTTACAGGAAAAATTGCCCATAAGGAAGCTTCATATCGTTAGTGTGCCTTCATGGTTGTGCTTTGCAACACTTTCCATTTATGGGGTGAGACGAAGTCTCAACTATCGCCCCTAATATTCAATAACTACCTTCATTGGGATCTAAGAAATGGCCTGACACTCATGAATGTTTCCAGGCGGTTCCATACAATTTTTTTGAGTCAATCCCGACGTCTCGAGGCCAAGCAAATATTCTTCTGTGACCAATACAGATGCTTTCGGTTGTTGGCGCAACTCCTCTCCATCGCTCCATATTCAATGTGACCTAGGGCCATGACCCTATGCAATTGTGCGATTGCGGGCGCGACCAAGGGTGGTTTAAAAGAAAACTACATTTTTCCCCGCAATTCACCCTGAACCGCCACGCGTCCCTTTCCAAAAACCACGGTTCCGATTGAAGCCCACCCTTGAAATTTTAGAACGCGCACACCTTCCGACCCTGCAATGGAGCGTGACTGTTGATCTTGTGATCTGATATGAGGTTTCCTGATCAACGACCCAACTCTGGCGCTTTAGATTGACGGATCAGATCTTCCCTCTTCGAATCAATGACTGAGATCTGCTTCATGAATCGGCCTTCGGGAATTTCAATTCACAAACCACATTTCCCTCTAAGAAAAACCTATGGAGCTAAGGATCTGATGATGTGTGGAAATCTGGATTTGGATGACCGAGATCCACTTCGGGTCTCTGCGACTTTGGGAAAATCAAAACTCAAATATGGCTTACTTCTCGATGCGCTTTTACCCAGAGCTGTGGACTTGATGAACATGCCTCTGGCTGATCAACGACTCATATCCATTTCTGGCCTTTGGGACTTCAACCCTTCGAGATTTCTAATCACTTCTCATTTCAAATCTCCCGAAGCTCATTTCCCCAAAGGCTTGGATCAACTTCCACCTGTCCCCATTAAGATCAACGAATCTATTCACTTTAGGGCCTTTTGTTCTGGCGCTAAACTTCGCGCAAGTTTGCACTCCCGAATGTCCGTGAGCTGCTGATCTGGACTGTTCCCAGAATCTTCGCCGCTGAAAGATTAAAACTGTCTTTTTCTTATGCTTCAATATCGAAACAAACTATTTAAGAAAGCTGTGCTTTGTGTTCATGGCTGCGACCTGCATGATCAAGGATTTGGACGATTGATTGCGAATTGAGAAAATAGGGAGAGCAGGGTGCACAAACGAACAAGGGAAAACATAAAATGATTTTATCGGCCGAAGGGGGAAAAACTTCAAGACTCGGCCTACGAAAATGATAGAGACAGGGAAAAATTACAAACTTAGGTAGAAACCACAAACCCATAGGACTCTGACAAGTTCATGTGATAACATTTGGCTCCACAACGGATGGCATGCTCCCTGTGAGTTGCTAAGAACCAATAGTTCCAGTGCCTTAGCTGTTGGGTGATGGAGTGCCTTATTAAAATCAAAAGTAAAAGGGAAAAAAGATATTTACAATGACATGGGAAGCCACTTCTAGCTCAAGTAAAAAAATTCTTCAGAAAATGACCATTTATAGGGCTACCAAAAACTTCAGCATCCTCCAAATCCTGCAACTTGTAAGTGTTATTTGAAAAAACCTCAGAAATTTTGAAGGGGCCAATCCACAAGGCCTCAAATTTACCATGCTTGACTTTATCTTGTTTAGGTGCATCCCACTTGAGTACTAGATCTCCCAGTTGGAAATCCTCTTTGGTCACCTTCTTATCAAAGGCCTGCTTGATCTTTTGTTGATGGTCATGTGCTTTTTCCAATAGTTTCTCTCTAGTCTTCTTCACTTCTACTAGCTGCTGTATTCTCCTAATCATAACATTTGGTTCTCCTTGGTAGTCTTGGAAGAATTTTGCCACAGGTAAGGCACGCTGAGAAGGAAAAATGGCTTCAACTCCATATACAAGCTGGAAAGGAGAGATACCAAGAGATCTCTTTGTTGTCACTCTGTCAGCCCATAAAGCAAATTTAAGCTTCGAATCCCATGCCTTCTTGTTGTCCTCTGAAAATATTTTGATGATCTTAATAAGGCTCTTGTTAGAGGACTCTGCTAGTCCGTTCCCTTGGGGATAGTAAGGAGTAGAGTGAATCAATGTGATTCCAAACTATTCAAAAAACTTAATCAATGGTTCAGCCTTGAAAGCTACAACATTATCAGTGACAATTCTGTTTGGACAACCAAATCTTGCCATAATATCTTCAAGAAAACCAATGATTACCTTGTGGGAATAATTTCTTATGGGGATGGCCTCTATCCACTTAGTAAAGTAGCCTATGGCAGTCAAGATCCACCTATGCTGACCACTTGAAGTAGGATGAATTTCCCCAATAAAATATAGGCTCCATTGCTGAAAGTGTCTTGAAGCTACCACATGCTTTAATGGAAAAGACTTGAGTTGTTGCTTTCCAAAGAATTTCTGACACTTGACACAAGACCTGATCTTTGCACATACATCAGTGAAGAGACTAGGCCAAAAATACCTACCCCTGAGAATCTTGTAGGTTGTGGATCTTTAGAAGTGATGCTCCCCACATAAACTGTCATGAAAATCATCCATAATATTTTGGGCTTCTTGTGGGTCTAGACATCTCAAAAGAACTTCTAAAGGGTCTTTCCAATATAAAAATTGATCAATCAAACAATATTTAATTGATTTGATCTTCAAATATCTTACCTTGCTCTTTCCCATGCCATAAGGAGGATGTAACTTCTGTAGGAAAAATATAATGTCTTTGTACCAAGTGCATCCTGCCAACGGGGGTGTGACTTTAGGATCTTCATTAGAGAACTCAACTTGTTGATTCTCTGAACAACTGTTGATGAAATTGACCCCCAAGGATTTATAATTAGATTCAACCAACAACCTATCTAAACCTTGACCTTTAACCAATTTGGTAGGCTTTATTTCAAGATCAAATTCAAGTATTTTGGCAATCCACTTGCTCCTTCTTCCGTCTATGTTAGTATGAATGAGGATATCCTTCATAGAGGCTGAAGGGACATATGAAATGACTTTTGAATGTAGCATATAAACTCTGAAATCTTTGAGAGCTTTGACCAAATCATAGGCTTCTTTTTCCATGATGTCATACTTTATTTCAACATCTCTCAGTGCCCTACTGAAAAAGGAAATGGGCTGCTCTAACCCTTCGACATTTTTCTGCAATAAAACAACTGCTACTGTGTCAAATGAAGCAAAAGAGAAAATCAGAAACTCCTTGGAGTAGTTAGGACTAATGAGCACATGTGTGTCAGTCAAGGCCTTCTTTATTTGGTCAAAAGAGATACGAGATTCAAAAGTCCATTTGATTTCATTTCCTTTCCTCAACATGGTTGTGATAAACTTCACCAACTCAACAAAATTTGAAACAAACCTTCTCAAAAAATTTATTTTCCCCAAGAAAGACTGAACTTATTTCTTGGATCTAGGGAGTGACAAAGTTTGGATAACCTCGACCCTGCTTGAATCAATCCTTACTCCCTCAGCTGACACAATGTTCCCCAATAATTTCCCTTCTTTCATGGAAAATAGTGATTTTTTTGGATTTAGAGAGAGGCCAAATATTCTACACTTCAAGAAGACTCTTTTCAGATGATCATAATGTTCTTTATCATATTGTGAGAACACTATTATTTCATCCAAATAAATTACTACAAACTTGTCCTTCTCTCCAATAAAATCTATGTCCATGGCTCGCTGAAAGATTGCTCCTGCATTCATCAATCCAAAGGGCATGTTAGCGTACATGAATGTACCCCAAGGAGTGGTGAACGTTGTCTTCTCTCTATCTTCAGGTAATACAGAGACTTGATTGTAGCCAGAGTAGCCATCAGTAATAGACATCCTAGATGCATCCGTCACCCTCTATAATATGTGTTCCATCTTGGGCAAGGGTTAATTATCTTTCTTAGAGCTTCTGTTTAGATTTCAGAAACCAACACAAATTCTGATTTCTCCATTCTTATTTCTCACTGGGACCAATTTGGCCACCCACTCAGAAAATATCAAAGGAACGATAATTTGGTCATCCAAAATATTTTTTACCTCTTTCTCTATAATAGGCAGTAGCATAGGATTTATTTGTCTCAATTTCTACCTAAATGGTTTGGCTTCCTCCTTTAGTGGGATCTTATGCTCGATGATACTTGTGTCATATGTTCTGAGGTCTTCATATGTCCAAGCAAACACATCAACAAATTCTTTTAACAACTTAGCGTATTCATCTCTTTGTTCTCTTCACAGGCTGCTTGACAATTTGACAAATTTTGGGTCCTTCTCTGTACTAATATTACACTAAGATACATCAACATCATCAGTTGAGCCTTTAAACTTTACTGCCACATCGTTCCCATCGAACAATATTTATAAAGGAACTAGTCCCTTTAGAATGTGGTTGCTAGGCAGTTGAACAATATGGTGATTATCAATTTTATTTACAAATACATCAGCATGAGGGTTACTTTCGAATCATGATCCTGATCAATGTGTAATGCAGAGAACTCATTGACAGACTCAAGAAACTTTCTGATCTCAAGATCATCCTCAAATACCTTCCAATTCTTGACATTATCAGGTATAGAGGGTCTATATTTCACCTCTATATCATACTTGAGTTTAGGTGGTAGTGGGATTCTGAAATGGCTTGCTAAAACAACCAAAGAATCAACCATGGTATTCTCCCTTCTTGGAATAAACGAAATGTTGAAAGCTATGAAGAAATTGTCAATTAGGTCCCACACCTCACTCCTGTAAGTCCTAACCCTAAGGTTCTTAGCTTGATAAATATTTTTGATCTGATGGACAATTATCTCTGCATCTCCAAATACTGATAACTCTTCTATCCCCATGTCCTTTGCAACCCTTAAACCTAAAACACGAGCTTCATACTTTGCCACATTGTTGGTAGCTTCAAATTCTAACTTGTAGGACAAGGGTATGGTCTCTTGACATGGTGAAACAAAGAATAATCCAACACCAACACCTTCCTTAGAAGAGGCTCCATCAAAGAACATCTTCCAAACAAGGGTAGTTTAAGGAGGGATTTCACAAAAAACAATGGACTGTTTTCTGATTTCAAGAGGAGGTTCAAGCGTATCAGTCAGTTGCAATATGATGGATCCAAAATTAGTGTCAAAAGCAAAAATAAGATGGTTGGTGGGGTTTGCTTCATCATTGATGAAGTACGCGAGCTGCGCTTCCTTGTAGAGTCTACTTTGTTCACCCCCGAATACATGAATGGTGGCGGATGAAAGGTTCATCTACAAGGTTCCCCCAGTCTCTTTATCCAAGATGTAGACAGGAGCATCACGAATTTAGGGGGAACATAATCCACTACGATATCCATGACTACACTGTTCATTCGCAGCTGGAATAGGGACATGACCAGGTCTTTGATAACCCTAAGGCACTTCACCTTTTTGTAGTTGAAATAATACATGTCGTGATAGGTTTTTGTAACCTCCAACCCGAGCTCTTCCATGACAATATTAGGCATAAGATTTTTAGATGCCCTTGAATCCATCAAGCAGTTATGCAACACCTTATCATGGATGTTCAATGAAGTGTAGAAGGGGCGGGGGGCGGGGGGAGTCATCTCTATCCTCTATCAAAGGCCCTAACATGACAATTGGATTTTTATCTTGGAGGTTAACCGAGTCTTTGAGTGAGATGCAGGTTCGGGCTGGAAAATTTTTGATAGGCACCTTTTGAAATCCTCGTGCTTGACTAACTCCGAGATAGGCACAAGGATCCTAATCTTTTGAATCTATTGCTCAAAGATATAAGAGGAGGGAGGCTTCAACATATCCTTCACCTCTAGGATAGGAATTTTGACCACTGATGGGGGACCGTGTGCTTTCCTCTCTTTGCTGTTGTCTACCATATATTTAGAAGGTTTCTCAGCTCTAGCAGGCCACTTAGGAATGTCATGCTTTGCTTCTTTCTTCTTGGATCTGAGGTTATATCTATTTAGATCACTGTTGGTATTTTCTCCTTTTCTCAACTAATTCAGTTGATTACTTATGAGGGCCTCTTCATATGTAGACTGAGTTAAATGAGGGGACAAAGAGGTATCTCCAAGGCAATGGATCTCAGGATCGATATCTTCTTCCTCTTCATTTTCATCAGTAAACAGGTTATTTTGGAGAGGAGTTTGCATTTTCTGATCATCTTTGTCCCTATTTCTCTGATATCTTTGGATGATCTGAGGGGCATTAGTTGGTCTTTTGAAACTACCCCTATTCTCAGTGTTTTGGGAATTCCTATAGCTATTCTTTCCTGTTAATTTGATCTTTTCCATTCTAGTAGAAAGTGATTTTAGTAGCTTGGTCAATTCATTTGTTTGAGGGGGGCAACAGAGGAACTAGAAGTCGGAGTTTCATACCTTCCTTTTCCTCCGTCTCTATCAGCTTTACTACTAAGTTTGTCAGCTGCCAATATATTGGATTCTACTTCAAGGGTTGCATATTGCATATGAGCCAAGGAGGTAGCTCTTCTTTCTTTCGACATAAGGTAAAAATCATGGTCGAAAGCATTAACATAAGTCATCTTGGCAAAGGTTTCTGTAAGTTTAATTTCAGCGAGAATATTTTTATACATCTTATTAAATCTCTTCGAGAATTCTGAAACAGATTCCCCCTCTTCTCTCTTAAGTGCCCCAAATTCTGTAATATAATAAAGGAGATCCTTTTTATTCCCCTAGTGTCTTAAGAATGAATCATCCATAGTAGCAATCCCGTCGATAGATCTAGGAGGCAAGTCCTTAAACCAGTCCCTGGCATCACCATCAAGGCTCTGTACAAAAACTCTCATCCACACATCTTCATTTTCGATGACCTGAATCTCTAAAAATCTATAAAAGGATGAAAGGTGATCTTCTGCAGTCATGTCTCCCTCCCCTGTGAATTGGAGCATGTACTTAAGGTAGTCTGTGGCTGGGAGAGCATGTTAATATTATGGTAGATGTGGGAAGTATTTACCCCCACGTGTGAACCTGACGATAATAGAAGACTTCGGGAAGCAAGAGAAACCCTAATGAATTGGCTAATAACCCTAGAAGCCTTGTCGGCTCAAGAAGATAATTTATATTAGGCTATTAGCCTCCAAGAGAAGAAGTCGGACAAAATTAATAATAATATACTGAACAGACACATACCCAGAAGGAGAAGTCGACCCCAACAAACTGGAAGGATTACTATAAATACAGGGCACCGGTTCTCATTTGACAACATATCAGAATTGCAGTTTTCCCAGTAAGTGCACACTGCAGTTGCAGTTGGTGCGCAGGTTTGGAGGAGGGTTGCAGGTGCAGCTAGTTTCAGTATTGGCTTGGATATCTCTTGGCTAGGATTTGGAACATCTGATTAGTCTTTTGTGATGCGCTATCCTTGGGGATTGATGTGCTACTCTTTGTTTGGCTATCTAGCCTAGGGTCTTCTTCCGGAGGAATTCTCAAGTCAAGGTTAAGGTGCTCGAAGGGAGGCTTCGGCCTGTGGTTGGGTGACGAGGGTATCGTCAATGGTAAAACGAGCACACCATATTCTATATTCTAACAGGTTATGGGCCCACACCCCTTCAGTCAGCCTAAAACGCTCGAAGGAAACATAACCGCTAGATATTGAGCTCGTTGAGGAACTGCCGCTAAGGTTACTAGCAGAAGCAACTTCCAAAAGCACTGCAGCTAGGGTTACCAGTAGAAGCAGTTGCAGAAACCCTAAACCTCTTGTTGAGGCACCTTAAGTGACAAGATTGACCTGATCTCCAGATAGATCTGTGCGCCCTAGCCCAGCGCATCTCCTGGTACTCTCAGAAGGCCAAGACATGAAATTTGGATTTATGGTCAAATCTAGGGTTTGACCAAGTCAAGCAAGCCATGACGAACTCTATGAAGTCTGAGAACAAGTTAGATGGAGCTTCTAACTTCAGAGCATGGAAGACAAGGATTGACCTCATCCTTTCTAAGAATAAAGTGTTGGACATTGTGAAAGGAAAGATCGTGAAGCCAGAGTTTACAGAAGGAGAAGAGAAGGAACCACAGAACGTTGCAGCTATGGAGAAGTTCAAAGATGTTGACATCAATACCATGAGTATCATAGTGGATTCCATGAAAGACCACTTGATACCCTACATATCCCATCTTCACTCATTGAAGAAGATGTATGAAGCCCTAACGAATCTCTTCTCAGTTAGAAACATTGGACAAGTTATGGGTTTCAAGAATGAGCTCCATGACATGAAGATGAATGATGACGACATCATAACATCATACTTTGTAAGCATCTCCCAGCTAAGAGATCAACTACAAGCTATTGAAGAGATCACTTCAGAAAAGGAATTGGTGAACATAGTACTGAATGGTCTTCCCTAGACATGGGATGCATTTGCTGCAAGCATGAACACAAGGAAGGAGTACCCGACATTTGAAGAACTTTGGACTTGCTGTGCTCAAGAAGAATCAAGGATCAATGCAAAAGAGAAACCTCAAAAGAAGTACGATGATCAAGCCTTCACAACAAGATTCAAGAACTTTAGAAACAAAAGGAAGTTTGGTTCAAGGAGGAAGCCAAATCAAGAGAAAGACATTTCAGAAATACAATGCTTCAACTGTCAGAAGTACGGTGACTACATGAATCAGTGTCCTGAACTAAAGAAAAGGAATGAGAAACATGAAGCATTTATTGGCGAAGAAAAGGAACCTGTAAAGAAGACTAAGCAAGATGGAAGAGACTTCTTCTACTAAAAGGTAACAACACTCTTCTTCTTCTCTTGTACATATCTTGCTTGCATCGTCTTTGTACATATCTTGTATATCTATCTCTTGGAAGACAATGTGTTCCAAGAAGAACTATACCTTTGGAAGAACAACGAGATAAGAATGAATATCATTAGATATTACACATGAAAGAAGGAAATATATCATGTGAAAGCTACTACAATATAAGACCGAAATCAGAAGAGACTTGGAAAAAGCAAAGACAGAAAGAAGTCAACAATCAAGAGGAAACCAGAAAAAGAATTATGACATTCTGTAGAAGACAACAAGACGGAAGCGTGGACTTTGTTAAACAAGAGAACCAATCATATATTGCGGAAGATAATAAGGATGCAGATGGAAGCGTGGACTCTATCCTATATTACAGAAGACAATAAGGATACAAATGGAAGCATGGACTCTATCAGATGGAGGGAGCCGATTATATGCACTCTTACATGAAGAAAGGATAAGGAGGGAGATAATCCTATGATACGTTGAAGATGACGAAATGTATATATCCATGGCAGCAACCATGAAAAAGACAGTACGTGTTCAGCTCAACTGTAGAAGAAGACCTCTTCAAAGAGAAGCCTTAAAGTATTCCTGGTTGTCCATCCAGATCCGTGAACCGATGATGAAGGTAAGAAGTGGAATCTCTAGAACATGGAATCTACAAGAAACTCCATGGACCCAAGGGATAATGAAAACATGAAGATTCCAAGAAAGAAAGAAGAATCAGAACAACCAGTCATTCTATCAAGAATCAAAAGATTACCAGCCTGATATGAACTCACTAAAAGCAATCAAGCAGAAGAACTGAAAGTCGTGATGAAGAAAAATGTATGGAAGACTTATGAATGAAATCATTGGGAGATCCAGAACCAGAGGTTCTCTTAGATGGAGGGAAGAGACTATGATGATTGATTGTTCCAGTACACCAGACTTATCTTTATAAGTCATTATATCATCCACAACATCCATGAGTTGGAATTCTAGATCAGATGAAACCAAAGAATGTTCTCCAGAGAAATTGAATAAAGAAAGTATAAAGAGCAATCTCAAGACTTTGAGGCATACCAGAAAGAGACTCCTGTATGCAGATAAGAAGAAGACAACTTGGCGAAGAACCTCCAGTGCATAGCAGAAGCATGGTGAAGATTTCCTATAACATCAAGATGACTACTCAGAAGATCAGATCTCATGATGACAAAAGAAGTGCCACATGGATATGTTCTAGTTCTCCAACTATGATATACTCTATTGTTCAGATCTACAAGAAGCCTTCACAGTGTTCCAGACTAAAGTACAAGCATCACATTATCCATGATGAAGTCCATAAAGGAGAAAGTGATTCTCCAATACATATCTCCGCAGATGAGCAGATAAGCATACATTTTGGTAAAGCCTCTATTCAAGATGAAAGGACTTGCATACTCAAGCTAGAGCTCGTGGAAATAACTCTATTAACCGAAAGGGAAGACTCTCCAAACTAGAAGAAGGTACACAAACATTTATTTTTGTGATTGAAATAACTCTCCAAATGCTCCCTCCTTTTATTTAACGTATTTTTGTGATTGGACAGATGCTTTCCTATTTGGAAAGTGGATTGAGATTTCTGACAGACAGTGGCTTCCCATTGTAGTTAACATGGGAGGCAGACTGATTTCTGATGTATCATAGACAATGACTTCCCATTATGGGGAGTGGTCTAGGACATCCATTCTTCTTGGTAGTCACTCTGAGTAGTGGTCAAGTAGAATGGTCCGCCTCGCTGGGTAGTCATTCTTTCGAAGTTCACAGTTGTGGGCAGTTTCGAAGAATCGTCCATTTTGGAGGTTGATGCAGGACAGACATTCCTCAAGGGAAGACTCATTCTTTCCAGGTTACACTTTGCTTAGTGTCGGAGGAATGGCCCAGGGTGGGGAATGGTCCGGACAATTATTCCTCAAGGGCAGACTCATTCTCTCTAGGCTACACCTTGTTTGGTGTCGGAGGAATGGCCCAGGGTGGGGAGTAGTCCAGGCTCAGAAATTAGGGAAAGTTATTCCTCGAGGGCAGACTCATTCTCTCCAGGCTACACCTTGTTTGGTGTCGGAAGAATGGCCTAGGGTGGGGAATAGTCCAGGACAATCATTCCTTAGGGTAGACTCATTCCCTTTAGGTTACACTTTGTTTAGTGTCGGAGGAATGGCCTAGGGTAAGGAATGGTCCATACATTTCTCAAGGGCAGACTCATTCTTTCCAGGTTACACTTTGTTTAGTGTCGGAAGAATGGCCTAGGGTGGGAAATGGTCCAGGTTCAGAAATCAGAAATAATCCTTCTTCCTTGATTGAGAAGAATGGGGCAGATAGCCCATTATTTATATTCTATATTAAGGGTAGACATTCTTTCAGATCTCACAGATGTGAGTGAAAGATTGGCCCAGATGATCATTGTTGATATTCTATACTGAGGGCAGACACTCTTTCAGATCTCACAGACGTGAGTGAAAGATTGGCCTAGTTGATTCAGTTTTTATGATAACATTGTTTCTATGCAGACGAAGACTACTGTGGTGGCAGACATTCTTTCAGATCTCACAGACGTGAGTGAAATATTGGCCCAGATGATACAGTTTTTATCATAACATTGTTTCTATGCAGGATGCTCTCAGATGTTTGTTATGAAGACTATATGACAGTAGATGAGGATTACTGTGGTGAATGTGTTTCACTGCTCACGACTATACGTTGCTGATCAAGTACTTGTGTGTTACTTGATGTGGTAGTTAACCACTGGATTGTAGTTGTGTACTACTATGAATAGACACAGGTGTGTTCGGAGCTTTTACTCCTCTTGTATCACTCCATGGTGAGAGTGACTTATCCAGCATCATATCTAACTACTCAGATGAAGTATGGTTTCGAGAGATGATGCAGCTGATGGTGATGGTGATGCTCATGATCTAGTCATGAAATAGTCTAGATGACTATATTGATGCTACAGGGTAAATGGTATGTTTTGTCCTCAAGACCATTACCTGTAAATACCTCTCTAGCTAGGAGGGAGTGTTAATATTATGGTAACTACGGGAGGTATTTACCCCCATGTGTGAACTTGATGAGAATAGAAGACTTCGGGAAGCAAGAGAAACCCTAATGAATTGAATAATAACCCTAGAAGCCTTGTCGACTCAAGAAGATAATTTATATTAGGCAATTAGCCTCCAAGAGAAGAAGTCAGCCAGAATTAATAATAATATACTGAACAGACACATACCCAGAAGGAGAAGTCAGCCCCAACAAACTGGCAGGATTACTATAAATACAGGGCACCAGTTCTCATTTGACAACATCTTAGAATTGTAGTTTTCCCAGTAAGTGCGCACTGCAGTTGTAGTTGGTGCGCAAGTTTGGAGGAAGGTTGCAGGTGCAGCTGCAGCAACAACTAGTTTCAGTATTGGCTTGGATATCTCTTGGCTAGGGTTTGGAACATCTGATCAGTCTTTTGTGATGTGCTATCCTTAGGGATTGATGCGCTACTCTTTGTTTGGCTATCTAGCCTAGGGTTTGCTTCCAGAGGAATTCTTAGGTCAAGGTTAAGGTGCTCGGAGGGAGGCTTCGGCCTGTGGTTGGGTGACAAGGGTATCGTCAATGGTAAAACAAGCACACCATCTTCTATATTCTAACAGAGCATTCATAGGTTGAGGTAAAACCAGAGTGGTGTATCTAGTAGCCAATATCTCAGCCATCCTTTTCCTAGGAGGATTAACACCTGCCATTTGGACGTGAAATGGAGGAGAACCAGGAGAAGATGGAGTTCAGACAGGCGAGACTGGGGATGTGCTTCTACGAGAAAAAGGAAAAGGATGAGCATTAGGAGATAAATATGAGGGGCTAGAGGTAACGGTTTCCCCTACTGTGAGTGCAACGACTCTAATAGGAGGAGGAGTAGTAAAGTCTAGAGTAGGAAATTCTTCTAAGGTCAAATCTCTCTCCTTCCACTTCACAACTTTGAGGGAGAAAGGGGTGTCAAATCTCTCTCCTTCCATAGGAGGGGATAAATCGGCAGGAAAACTCCCAAAATTTAAATTTCTTGAAACTCCAACAATTTGTATAATAGGAGAATCAAAAAAGTTAATGGAGTTTGTAAAGAGGGATTATGCAAATTATCAGAAAAACTTGGTACAACAGTGGAGGTACCTTTTTGAGCGATCTTCCCCTTTCTGATAATTTCATTTGGGTTAGCTTCAGATGTTTCTAGAGGCAGTAGTGGAGTGGACCTCATGTGTCTGCCTTTAGAAGCCAGAATTGAAACAGTGGAGTCGCCAGGTGAAATTTGCAATATTCAATGGTACTGATATCTGATGCACCTTCAGAATTAGAGCTTCTTTGTCGTTCTATCCTAGGAAAAAGTCTTCAATTCGTTCCCTGACAACGACACCAAAAATGTTAATAAGTCACCCTCAGATTGCATAGAAGGTAAGCCCAGTACCCATCAGTTTATACAGTAAATGTAAATGACTTTTAGGTGATCAAATGGAGAGGAATAAATGATAATAATGTTCTAACTTAGAAATATGGACTAGCATGCATAAGCAATTGAGGTCTGGAATAAAATTCAGTCAGTAAGTTAGAGTAAGGGTGAATAGAGGGAAGACTTTGGTGATGAGAGTGTAGAGGTCTACAATGGACATCAGGTCTTCCAACAACCTAAAGAGGAAAAACTTAAACACACCGCCCACACTAAGAGGGGGGGGTGAATTAGTGTGTGGACTATTCTAACTTTTTCTTCTCACAGGTTAGCAGCTAAAACATATTTGAACAGATCAAGAACAATCAAATCATAATTACAATGGACACAGACACACCAGATGTTTGTATAATTTATATGAATATCGCAATATAAATATATGTGAAAGAGGATTTTCTCAGCATCAACTGATTTGTTTCAGCACCAACTGAAGTAAGGAGCACCAAATCCTCAGAGAGAACCAACTCTCAGTTAAGACCCAACTTGTTGCAAGACCCAACTTGCTGATAGATCCTAGTCTGACCAACTAGAGTTTATTCAACTCCAATAGTAGTGATCCATTATAGGATTAAATCTATCTCATGATCAGAGGTATATCATAAAATCACTCATCACCACATTTCATCTTCTCTATGAAATTCAAGCCTTCTTCGCTTTATCTTTTCTCTGATATCTTCACTGTTGGATTACTGAGAGGGGGGGTGAATCGGTAATATAGCAATTGAATCCCTTTTAACCATATAATCCAAGTGCTATATCAATGAAGCATTATTATCCAATAACTGCAAAGTAAATAAGCAATGAACAAATGAACAATCATACACATACACAGTACACCAGTGTTTTACGTGGAAACCCAAATCGGGAGAAAACCACAGAACGCTTTTTCTTATATATCTTGAAGAATTACATTCATTGGAAGAACCAACTTCCTTTGTTTTCCATCTGCAACTGGAAGGAGGCTCCAACCCCCTAGTTTCTCAGGCTACAACCTG
>CBVK0100026096.1:0-10703 GCA_900067695.1 Picea abies
ATCTCCCTTCTTCAATAACTTAACAGTTCCAACTTCCTTGTCCTTATATTTATCTACGAGTTGTTGATACTCTTCCTTCTTTGGCCATTGTATCTCATCAAAATCTTCCTCTGAAGTGAAAGGCAAATCCTCTAGAGAAAATACAGGAAGGTTTTCCTTGACCGGCTCATGTGTCACACCAGTCTCAGAATCACTGTTAATTTCTTGCACATGGGCCTTGGCCATTGGCATATTTGGAAGGCATTCTATTGTCCCATTCTTCGTAGGCATGTTGATGTAAGTTAGATCCATTTCTAATGTACCTCCCAACATTGCAGCAAACTTCCTGGACAAAAGCATCCCCCACACATCAGGGACGTCCACCACCACAATATCCATATGGATCACTCTCTCGAGATATCTACCAAGGCGTACTTCAACATTCTCAACTACCCCATGAGTGGGTATGGCCCTGGATTCAAAACCGCACACATTCCCTAGATTCAAAACCGCACAAATCTAAATACAACCCATGGTGTTGTACATGGAATCTTTGCCTTCCAATATACTATATAGTGAAAAAATAATCGTCGACAAATTTATCATAAACCATTTGACCAATGTTGGGCCTAGGTAGAGGAATACCTTTGATCAAACCTTGAGGAGACCAATGATGCTAGAAGTAGCCAAGAGGTTCTATGGCCATCACATAGAGAGTCAAGGCCAAGGGGTGGCCTTGGCCAATCAACCTAAACAATCCAAATCCCTCAAATTTAGTTTGATTTCTAAACGAGCATGATAAAGCATCCACAAAAAGGATTTCCACCACCTAGATAAAAAAATTGACCAAAGCCTAGAGCCTGAAGCATGTCCAGAAGAAATGGCCATTCCACCCGGTCACTGGATTTCTCAAAATCCAACTTGACAAATAAGGTTTTCGACCCCAAGCTCCTAGCCCATTCCATACAGTCTCAAACAACAATATTACATTATCAAGGATAAAATGGCCCCAAATGAGACCAATTTGCTCTGGTTAAATAATTCGAGGTAGGATGCAGCAGAGCCGCAAGGCAAGGACCTTGGCCAAAACCTTATAGGAGATATTGAGAAGGCTAATTGGCCGCCAACTCGTAGTCAGTTTAGGGTTCCCTGCTTTCAAGATGACTTTGATGAAACTTTTGTTGATAAGAGATCTGAGGGGCTTTTTTGGACAACTTATTTTTACACCCTGAGCAGGTCAGACCCAACACAATGCCATGTGGCTTTGAAAATTCAGACGGGAAACTACCATCAGCTCTGTAGAGGGTCAAATCCTAGGAGATTTGTCATCGACCATCACCATCAGAGCTTCCGTCAGCTCTGGGAGGGTCAAATCTTGGTCGCAAATTATTTCTTGTTCAGGGAAACTTTCCAAGAGATAAGGTCAATGCACATCCCTCCGTGCATCGGACATGTATGAGACTGGAAAACAGTACGATAATGTGCAACAAATTCCATTCAATTGCGTCCTAATTCGTAACGCTGCCTGGTTCTGTCTTCAGGGCGCCAGTTTTCTCAAACTCTTCATTATAGCAAGCGATTTAAAGAAGGCCTTCGTGGGGTGATCTTCAGTCAAGGAAATGAAACCGAGACCTAATTTGAGCACCTCAAGCCTGTCGAATCTCATCAACCTTCAAAAATATGTCTTAATTTGGCAACTAACGATTTAAGGGCAACATCATAAGGAATATGTTGAAGATGATGGGAACCCTCCTCAATGCTAGTGAATTTTTTATAATAGTTTTTTTAAGCCAAAATAAAACATACTACATACTGCGAAATGCCTTGATTTGGGATAGTTTCTTCTGATAGATGATTTGGGATAGTGACAGGTCTGTTAGTTGTCTCCTGTGAAATTGGGTCCCAAAAAAACAAACTCAGTGCTTTGGGATAGTTTCTTTTGGTAGATGAATAGGGATACTTCAACAGGTCTGTTGGTTGTCTATTGTGAAATGTGAGATTGGGTCCCAAAAAACTAAAGTCGTGCATTTCTTTTGTTTTTGTTTGACTTTTACAGACAGACGACCGAGTCTGCTTTGTGAGACTCACAAATTGTATAACTACCAACAAATTCAATGAGGAAAAGAAGAAAAATAGAAGAGAGAGCTTACATTGACGAAGGAAGGATGGTAGACAACTTGGGCTTTGCTGTGAAGAACATCGACGGTGGCATCCTCGATACCTTCGAGGCGCTTGACGGCCTTCTCGATAGAGGCAGCGCATGCAGAGCACTGCATGCCAGAGACCTTAAAGAGGGCCTTTCGGATCTCCAGCTGCTGCTTTGACGAGGCCCCCGGTGATTCGATGGGATACCTCGGCATCGATGGATAATGAGGAGGCGGAACGAGAACCACATGGGATTCCTTCTCCCCTCCATTCTCCCTGTGTTTCAGCTTCCCCAGGCATGATAAAGCAAAAAACCTGCTCCCCATTCTCTCGTTTTCTGCAACAGGATATCGAATTCAAGCCTTCAATTACAGGGAACCCAAGTCCGATATCAACAGAAACATGCTCAAAATATTGACAACGAGAACGGAGGATGAGCGATCGGCCATCATGAACGGCCTGAAGATTGCCTGAATTATGGCAAACTACATATATCGACACAAATCTGGCGTCGGCTTTAACAATAAGCTCTGTGTTCAAAATCTAAGTCTAAATTTGGTTTTCATTCGCATTTTGCGAATTGGAATTCAAATATTTACGGGTATATTTCTCTTTAAGCGCGCGTGGATGCGGCGTACGTACTTGCGTGCGCCGCAATTGCGGGTCTCGCTCTCGGTATGATATTGATTTATTAACAGCTCACCGTCGGAAACAGACAACTCACCTAAATTTACCTTCGATGGTAGAGATTTCGTGTCATACACGTGGATTTTAGGTTTGTTGAGCTCTTTTTGACTTGTGATTTTTTTTAATTCAAATGAAAAATGATATATTTTTTAAATGGTGTCAATCTATTTTCAATGGGACCATGGTTCAAAACTAAGCGCAGTAGGTATGTCACGATATCTATAAAGGTTTAGTTTTTCATGGCATGTAAAGTTATAAAGGTTTAATTTTTCATGGCATTTATAGAGGTTTAATTCCTTTGTGATTATGTGACAATAAAATAGAGAATAATTCAATTTAGATATGTGAATCGTAACACTAGAGATTATTTGACTATACATTTGTTGGTGATACAAAAGAATGAGCTACAATATGCCAGGAGTGAAGTGATGTAGAGGATATTTGTGACTTGAGCTCTAAGACAAATGCATTGAACTCAACATTGCAAGGAATATAATTAAGTTTTTGATCAAAATTGTGCATCAAGACTTGAGCCATTTACAAGTAAAATGATATATATATATATATATATATATATATATAATAAAATAATAGAATGCATTAAATTAAGTGGTTTTTGATAGTGGGTCTCAAGCACAATAGATGAAGATAATTAATCCCTTGATCCTAGAAGCATGTTGGCCAAGGCAGGGGTTAACTATGTCCACATGAAATATATGTGGTTGACTTTGATCACATAATTCACAGAGCATGCCAATCCTCTACACTATAAGATCCCTTTTATGTGGATTGATCAATTGTAGATAAGGTACCATGTCAAATCACATATTGATCTAGAGGCTGAATTGGTACCATGTGGATCAAGGATTGGCATAGGATCAATGGTGCACTGAAGATTAGGAAATGATGGTCACACATACAATGGTATGCATAATAAGAAGTGCATGCAGGTTGTAGAAAATGCTATGAGGATGAGCATTGTATTCTAGTTACACTGTATAGGCTTGTTGCAAATTGAAGTGCCCTGACACACACCAAAAATGCTCAGATGCATAGATCATTTGTCTCCCCAAGGTAGAAACAACTGCCATTACATCATAGATAGAAGCATAAGTCCCTACAACATTAGAGTTCTCTATTGAAAAAGAAAGAATTAGTGTGTTGTCCAATAAATAAAGAATCTTTTGTCTCCCTTAATCATGTGTGAAATACTTAGTATGTGTAGGACATTGACCTGCCTCAACAATCTAAAAGAATTTTGTGGCTTTGTGGTGTGTATGTCACAACGTCCTACTAATACTTTAGTTAAAAGATGTTGGTGCACTATAATTAATGTCGATGTCAACTAAAGGCTCTGTTTGTGCAGTGCTTCACTAAAATAATGGAGTATTGCAAGGTCATAGGAGCTTTACATTTAATACAGGATACATCCCAAGGTATGGTGGAATATCAAGCTTAAAAGCATTACCAATACATTGCTTGATGGTGGTGTATGGATTATATCATAATTCCTTGAGCTTATGATGTCCTCCCTTGAATATTTCCTTATTGAAACCTTGTCCCCAACTAAATGGATGTTTAGAATGTTGTGCTTGTCATGGCGATATATTTACTTCTCCAAGGTTTGACACACAATATCATCAACCTAGCAAAGAACATTCTAGATTTGTTTGATGAAGCACATTTCTTTGTCAACTTCTTTCTATGCAGAAGCATGATTCCCTGCAACAAGGAGGATGTGATCTGAGATAGTAGTGTGCTTAGTAGAACTATGCATTTACAATTAAAATTTCAATGAAGTAGGATAAAAATACATAAAATTGCATTATTTTCGACAACTCTTTATGGTGTGTTTCCTAGTAGAATGCGAGAAAATATTACAAAACTATCAAACAACACCTCATTTATTCACACTTATTATTATTGTGGGTTTGTTCCATTTGTAGTTTGATCTATGGCCTTGCCATGCTACATTGCAGCTAAATTTTGGGTGATTCAAAATAGATTCAACTCATCAAATTATGGCAAGGCATTGTTGTAAAAGTGAATTTCGTTACATTCTTATTCTTCTTCAAGTTGTAGTTCTTTTATATTATATACACATTTAACTAAGTATGGAAAGATATATAATGTAGCTTATTAGACGAACATAATTAAAACAATATAACATACAAGATTGGTGAAAAGAAGTGGGTAGAATATCAACTTCAAAATTTAATTAACAAAACGATTTTGTTCAACAATGATATGAAAAACATGAATCCAATACTAACTAATAATATGTTAGCCTCATAATCCTAAAGTTTTATAGTCTAAGTATTTTCTAGTATAAATGTTTTTAGAAAATAATTTATTCTAGTTTGTTAGGATAAGGACACCTAGCTTTTATGTAAAGGACACCTATCATACTCGTGATTATGTGATTGGTTGTTCTCCTAGTTTTTAGTTTAGAGTTGAGCTATATAAACTAGCTCTTTCTTCAAGTGAGGTTAAGGAGTAGATTATGAGTTCTCACTTCAGATTGTAATCATTTTTTCCTTATTAATAAAATTAAGTGTATGAGGACACTTTGTCAACATGGTATCAGAGCCATAGTGAAAATTGTGATGGAAGAGAATTGTTGATGGATCGAGGAAGCAATGAAGACTTCTTGACATCAACACGGATCTCTTCAAACTCAAGGGCAATGATACTAGGGTAATCGGTTGTTGTTTTAAAATAAGGAAAATTGTTATTGTGATTGCAACAATTAATTTTTTCATTAATTTTTTCATATTTTTGAGTTGTAAACTTGTAGATCTGCAAATTTCAAGTTTGTAGATTTGATTAAATCGCAGCTTTCTTTCCTGTAAATCTAAGAGATCAGGGCAGATAAAAGTGTATACTTGCATTTTTTCTTTATATCTCATAGATCCATTGCTATTTTATTAAAAAGGGCTCATTTGTAAACATTGCTTCAAATCATTTTATAAATCTGGCAATTTAAATTCAGAGCTGTAGATTCTATATTTTTATAGCTTTTCAGATCTGGTCTGTATTGAGGACCGTATTAAGGTCTGTGTCAAGGTATGTGTCAAGGTCTGTATCAAGGTCTACATCAAGGTCCGTTTTAAGGACAGTATCAAGGACCGGATCATAAATCACATCTGAATTTAACAGAAATTCATCAGATTGAATCGCTGGCATCAAATCGATGAAAAGGAAGATTTGATTTTGTGTGGATCGGATCTAGTTCCTCTCGAACAGAAATTCCTCTGGAGATTTCACGCACAAAGAGCTAATCCACTCAAATGTTTCCATGATTTCTCTCTCTGCTGCATCGCCATCGCCATTTGTTGTTGTTGTTGCATTATCACATCGCAAACACAAATCAAAGGCATTAACCATTTTCAGATCTGAGGCGAATTTCTTTGTATCCATAACCAGAACACAAATTTCATGATTTTCAGATCTGAGGTGAACGCAGATATGAGGTTTAATGTTGTTGTTGCATTTCCATCGCAAATGCATATCTGAGACAATAACTAGATCTCACGAATTTCACGAATTTCTCTGGAAAATTCATGATATGTAAATACATTGAAAATAATTGCAGAAATTTCAGCGCACCTCTGAATCTGAGATATGTATTTGAGATCTAAAAATTCATTGGGATCGAACGCACCTCCATCCAATCGCGAATCTACTGGTGCAATTTCATCCACCAGACCTCTTCTGAGTGAAATAGACTGGTGCGATTTCACCAACTAATTATTCTTCTACGTGTCATATGATTGCTATGTGTCCCCGTTTTTGAAGCCCATTTAGCGTAATTTTGGTGGGCAGTTCTTTAACTAATATTAAATAATCAAAATCATTGCATAAAATCTGTGTTCAGATTAAGGTCCGGATTGAGGACCGGATTGAGGTCTGGATTGAGGACCGTATTGAGGACCGGATTGAAGTCTAGATTAAAGAGTTATGTTTTTTATTTTTTTTTACATTCGAGTTATAATCTTTTAAGTCATTGATGACTTTAGTTCAAGGGGGGCGCATTTTATTACTTGTAAAAGGCTATCTATCTTGTAAAAAAGGTCAAACTTTGAAATATTTGATTGTAATCTTGAACGCTCAGAAGTTGAGAAGAGTCCAGTAAAATACTCTATCAAACTCCATTTCCAACAAGACTTTTAAAGGGTCAAGGCCAAGCCCTTAAAAGTACTCTTTTTGTGTGGATTGTGTACTCTTTCTTTCTAGCGCCTTGTGTCTTTCTTTGGAGTTTTGTGGATTATTCACTTGCAAATATTGCAACAAACATCATGTCTAAATTAATCAATATATTCACAAAATCAAATAAGTTAGATGGACCCAAGAATTACAAATCTTGGAGTCTGCACATGTAGAACACTTTGATCTATAATGAATTATGGCGTGATATGTGTGATGGTGATACTACTCCAACTAAGCCCACCGATGCTACTTCTTTAGCAAAATGGAATTTGAAAGATGACAAAGAACTTGATTTGCTACGTTCTTATGTAACTGAACACATGTTTGTTCATATCGAGAATTCCAAAGATGCATGGTCTGCTTGGAATCTGGTAAAGAAGCTTTTTGATACCCATGTTGCATCTCATAGAGTTGATCTACAAATGAAATTTCTTAAACAAAGATTAGCAGACAATGGTGATGTATTAGAATACATTTCAAGGATTAAGAACATTCATCAGGAAATCATCAAAGGTGGTTTTCCTAAACTTGAAGACAGTTATATAGCCTCCATTGTAATCAATGGCTTGCCTCCATCTTATAAGCATTTTCTTGAGACTTTGCAAATAATTAATAAGTTATCAACTGTAGCTTTTGATTCATTTAGTGATTTACTGGCTCAACATAGTAAATCCTTTGGAAAACAAAAACAATTAGGAGAAGATCTTCTTTTCACTAAAGATGAAAGTTCTAAAGGAAGAGGAAAATCAAAATTTGGAAATTTTCAGAATCAGTCTTTTAATCGTGGTCGTGGCAGAGGTCGTGGTAATGGTAGAGGTCATAGAAATTTTCAACGACAAAATTTTCAAAGTAATCCTCCCAATAATAATGCACAGTCAGGAAGAGGCAGAAATTTCAATCAAGTAAGATGTAAAATATGTTTAAAGATGGGTCATTATGCATCAAATTGTCTTACAAGAAATGATCAATTGTCAAAGTTTAAACAAACATCAAATTCAAATTCTCAACAATCAACTCAATATGCAGAAGATCAAGATTACCAGGATGATCAATATGAATATGTTTTTTCAGCAGTTCAACATGTAGATTCATTTGAAAATGATTGGACTCGGGATATGACTTATCACAGAGACTATTTTTGGAATTATAAATATGTTCAACTAAATCCCATTCATTTAGTTGATGATACAACTCATATACCTCAAGGAAAAGGTTCAGTGAAAGTTTGTCTCCTTAGAATTGGTGAAAAATGGATTTCAAATGTTTGGTATGTACCATCTTTTAAGAAAAAAATGTTATCCTTAGTCACAATCAGACAAGTTGGACATGTTATCCCCCACTTTCAGGGATAACTAGGATATTATGTCTCGAGGCCCATAGGTCCTAGACATGGAGTACCGAGAGCCAGATAGACTCGAGCATGGCCCTGGAGGGCCCATATTTTCTCCCTTTCAGCGTCTCCACTTTGTCAGCAGCAACAACAACATCCATTACCTTCGGCTTGGTCCTACATCAGAGATGGTTCTTGCTCCATGAGGTAATGAGTTTGGGTATCATGGTATGTGTCACTCTGATCCTCAAAACCTTTGAATATGTGCATTTGATTCCTTTGTTTCTAACAGGTGCTTGGATCTTATGCTTGTCCACTTGACCATGTCTAGGGGGAATGACAAGATGCCCTAGCAAGCATGTGTCCATAGGTTTTGAGTTACCATTGGGGGGATTTCTGAAGAGCCATCGTCCGTTCCCGTCACACATACCACTTTCCATCTTGTTTCCCTCTCACCCATCCCGTTACCTTGGTATGGGCATAGGGTTGATCATTCAGGGGTTGTACCTTACCTTGTGGGCAGAATGGGTTGAAGGCCTAGGAGGTAAAAGTAGCTGACAATAAAATCCTAAGAATAAAACCTCGAGATGCTTCACCCAGGGATCCTCGAGAAAACAATAAAAGGCTTCTCAGCAAGAAACAAAGGGACCTATAGAAAAAATAAATCAAGACCTGGTTGAAGGATGGGGGGTCTCATCACGAGCTAGCTCATTACGTCCATGGGTGTCTAACAGTATGAGACTACCAACATATGGTTACCATGACAGGGTAGTGGATCTTGGTTGCATGGCCAAGAGAAAAGGGGTCTCATCACGAGACAACCTTCTCATTTCCGTGAAAGTATTTGTGGGTAACATTGTCACTTCTAGTCACCAAGCCAGGGCAATGTCCCTTAACTAACTTCTTGAGAGAAAAAGCAATAAAAAGATAAAAAACAATAAGACAAGACTTGGTTATAGGATAGGAGGTCTCATCATGAGTCGACCTATTAGGTCCATGAACATCTAGCGATATGACACTACCAACATCTAGTCACCATGCCAGGGTACTGGCCCTTGGTGGCATAACCGTTAGAAAGGGGGTCTCATCACGAGCTAGCCTTCTCATTTCCGTGAAATGTTTGTGGCTAACATTGCCACCATTGGTCACCAAGCCAGGGTAGTGTCCTTTGATTAACATCTTAGAAAAAATGAAGATTAAAAGGCATGACTGGGCTTGGAAATATTTGTATCCATGACAGGTGCAACTCACCCTCCATAGAGGCACCCACTGGTAAGCCATCCCTGCTATCACTGCACCTTTTTCCCAAGCATCCCCATCCACCTCACCCACCTGCATGACTTGGATTTAATATTTTCCAGAAACATCCCTCTACCAGTAGACACTAGCCTAATAGAACATCCTGTCACTTTCCCCAAACTTGTATTGTAGACTTGTATAATCTCTTTGAGCACTAGACTGGGGTAAAGGGGTTTTATGAACATGTTTAATAAATATTTATGATTAGATGTGATTGGCATTGCTATGATCCCTGTGACTTATGATCCCATGGAAGGCATAGTTGTTGATGTGTAGGATCATGCCCAACGGACAAGTACCGATGGACAGGTACACATGGGGAGATGATCAGTTCGGAACTCCATGGGGATGAAGATCCCACTCGATGGATGTTGAGACCCCATCAGGGGGTAGAGACAGGGCAAAGCGTTTGTACCAGGGAAGAGCAGAAGAATCCACCAGGGGCAGCTGAGCAGACCTATACCTAGGGGGGTTGAGCCCTCTCCACAGGAACGTTGGCCTTGGAAGGCCCAGGACATCTCCCAAGAATCCCATGACGTCACCCAACAATATGGATGTCTTGGGAGACAAATATGGCAGTATTGGCACATGTGGCAGCTTGGAGAAGCCCAAGGAGGGCTAACGTTTTCTCCAGGAGGCTGCATTTTCCCTAGAAGGGGATACCATTACCCTAGAAAGGGGATGACGTCTCTCTATTTCTTGATTAGGGTTTACTTTTCAAACTTTTATTGTACAACAATATGATTTTCGTATTTTGGCCTTGTCGGCCTTTTCATGACCTAAAAAAGTAAATTTAGGTCATTGTACTGTATAAATTGAGGGTTTTGACTCTCATTTTTTCATCATCTCTCACTCACTCATTAGTGAGGTCTGAAATTTGCCCCATTTTTGGGGGTGATTGGCTGAAATTGTGAGGCGCACTTGTTGAAGGAAGACTTTTTTCTTGGCATTTTGGCATTTCTCTTGGTGGAAGGTATTACAACTAGGGTTTTGCTATGTGATTTCTTGGTTAAATGTAAGTGAATTTCTACAAAACTTCTTGATTGAATGGTTG
>CBVK0100026102.1:0-15200 GCA_900067695.1 Picea abies
TGATAATGATACATTGATATAACACTTGCATATTGTGGTTAAAAAGGATCGAATTGCTCTATTAATGATTCACCTCCCCTCTCATTAATCCAACACTAAATCCATCATAGTTGACTTGGACCAACCTATAGTGGCACAACTTCATTCTTCCAACCTTTTCTTGATTACAATCATCATAAAGAATCACATGATTCATTGTTCCATGGTGGATTAAAGATCCTCCTGTTTTGTTATGCCCTTGACCACTTATCAATTATTTAGATTCCCCACCCGCATTCCTTCGATGACCAAACTATGGGTCTTTGATGGTAGGCTATGTGACCCACTAGGAATTATAAATAAACTCCCAATTCAGATAGGTAGTAATATTGTTCTAGTTGAAGTAGTAGTTATTACCACCCTAATTGATTCCAAGTTGCTCCTTGGACACAACAATTTATATGCCATGAAATCCATTGCCACTTCCCTCTTTCATATGATTATGTTTCACCATGAAGGATGCATTGTCACCATTAATCAATTCTCATACTATGATGTTTGACCACCTTGGACCCAAGCTAATGTCTTACCTTGAGTGGTCCATTTACAATCTATTTCAACTGATTGACACACTTTCTTCTCAAATGCATTGTGTGGATACCACCACCATTTCTGGAACATTTTTTCCCTTTGAGCACTCACATTTGGATGCAGAACCACCTTTGAACCAATTAGGCTTAGAGATTGAACTATTTCCTTTTATTATGGGGGAATTCGAGCCACTATACTTCCCCATTTGTCAATATACTCATTTTTATGACTATGTTTCTCTTCCCATGGGAACCATTGAGACACTACACATAGGTTTTCAATATAATGGACATGCCTCTTATCCCAATATCTTCTTCATTGACAAAGAGTTCCTAGAGGCCATAGATACCCTAAATAGTCCATGAGATGACCTACGTACATGTTGTCCCATTGACTTCCTTATGAGATTTGATATTTACACTATGGAGCCCATTGTCTCTTCCCCTCCTTTACAAATCCTTGTGTAAGTACCTCCAACATTTTCACCATCCCTATTTCCATCAAGGATTTAGATATTTTGAGTAATTTAGACTTGGATATTAATGTTATACCTTCACACTTGAGCATCACCTATTTATTTTCTCCCCCTTTGTGTGAATGTACACTTATTTGACCATGACATTTGACGACCATGAATAGATAATAGAGGTTGAGACTTACTTAGCTAGTCCTTGAGACCATTTCCACGTCAATCCTCCCATCAACTTTCTTTATATGCTTAATTACTCTACTGAAATGCCCTTAGAATCCATTTCCTTTGGTGATATCTTTGATTCCTCCCAATCAACACTACTTGCACTTGAAGAAGACACTTTTAACCCCTTTATCATATCTAAGACCCAAGATTTCACCCCCACATGGAATAGTATCAAACACTTTAATGTTTCAAACACACCATGAATCTTATAGGTCAAAAAAGATATGAAATGAATTTCTAATTTTTTTTACTAGATGCAATACCTTCAATTAGATTTTATGGTAATATTCAATTATTTTAATTACTACTATCACTTCACACTTCACTTCAATAAGGTATATCCCCCAACCAACATGTAAGCTTAGGCTTTCCTTTTTAAGCATTTCATCTAAAAACATTTGCCACCTAAATTTCCCATGGGATCCACCCCATTAGATGTTGGTGTGTTATCCCACCTTACTTCTTCACATTTTCAAACATCCAACAATACTACCTTCCTATGATGGGTTTATGGGTTAGCTTAGAGTAGTAGCCTGATTACATTTGGCACCCATCCTGAGAGTTCTCCCTAATACAAAGAGCCTTTCTAGATTGAGGTTGCATTGGGAGTCACATTCTCCTTTCTCATCTCTTTATGGATATTCTCTTAAGGGCTCACACCGTTTCTTTTGGTTGGTTTTTTCTTTGTTTTATGTTGCTTTATTCTTCCTTTTTATCATTCTACATACATGGGCACTACTTCCATTATAGGGGATGCATGTGTTTGGTTGTTCATTAAATGTTTCCAATTTGTCGTTTCACTTGCTTTCAAGCATATGATCCGTTGCACACCTTGGAACCTATTTAATTGCAATGTGAACACATGTGTCTCCTTTGCATGATAGTGATTTTTTTCATTGTTTCGTAAGAATCCTCGAAAACACAAAAACATTAAAAAACAAAAAAACGGTAAATAAACCGAGCTCTTCTTACGAACACCAAGTTTTTCCCATGAGTCACCTCTACTCGAGTTTAGGAATCTATTGATAGGACTATTGTTCGAAGCATCAATATTGAGTCACCCATGCATGTACATTTCACAGGTCCCATTGGTTATTGATTCCCACTCACGCCATTGAGTAACTCTATTATTATGGCCGTTGAGTCTTGCAACTTGCCCCTCGCATTTGACCTAATCATTATGGTCCTTGAGTACCACTCATACCATAAGTTTGACTTCGTTCCCATGCTTTTAATACATCCTCGACATCTTTTGTCACCACTTTAACTTTGGTAGATTTCATCTTGTTAAGGTTTATGGTTGCTTTCCAAGTTAGTCACCCATTATGATCTATTCAAGTGAAGTCTCGTGTCTCATACCCATCTTTGGCATCACATTGATTCAAGTCCAAGTCATTATCATGTATCTATTATCTCCCTACCTTAGGTTGGTTTAAGAGTTTCCTCACTTCCCTTTATCCACCAAATATACGTATATCAACCTTGACACAATTGATTTGGGGTTTTGATTTAGAGGTCTAGTAACTTGGTTATCATTTTCATTATTAGTGTTATAGTTTTATCTTACATACAACAATGGATTTCCATCATTGAGCCTGGAATGCATAATGTTTGAAATCAAAACATCCATACACATTGCATATATTCAGACTCGTACTTCGGTACCATTGTCATTATTAGTGAGCTAGCTCGCATCTAGCATTAATTTCCATAATTTATTATTGATTAGATGGTTTATCCCATGCTCAACTACAACTCATTATTGCAACGTGGAGATTTGTACATAGTGATGTTAGTGTTCAAGATCCAATCAAAGATAATGAACATGTATGGATCCTTCCCAACATCATTATGAACCTATAGTTTGTGCTTACCTCTAATAAGTTCTCTACATGTCTTGACCCTTCTGCAATTATTGTGGGCCTTCTTTATTCAATTCTAGTGTGCCCCTACTTGACTTCACTATTACATGAGCATGTATATTCCCACCTTGTTTTGACATATTCCATATATCATACCTTTCATTTGTTTTGCAAGTGGTCACCTTTCTCTTTCCATTAGGGGGGTCATCCTCATTTGGGCTCTCTTGGTCCTTTTTATATATGCACATGATGTCTTTTGGCTACACAATGCTCTTCTAAATATGCACATGATGTCTTTTGGCTACACAATGCTCTTCTAATCTCACACACAAGGGGGCATTTGTTACCACACCATTTTCATCTATGTGTGACACTTAAGTGTTCTTTTCCAAAGGCGTCATAAATTACTTCCAAAGACAATTTATAAGTTCAAAACATTGGAGGAAAGACCAATTATACATGAAGATGAAAAGTCAACTTTTAGTTTGACCATTTGATATCTACATGCTTATCCCTTTAATAAGAGCACATTCGTGCTCTTAATCCTTCAATAAGCACACAATCATTATTGTAGTGTGATTTTAGCTAATTACGTGGCTCATTAAATGAAACAATCACTTTAGGAAGCTTCTTGGTTAATTAATTCTCATATTAGTCAAACCAATTCATTCGATTGAATGGTCCTTGGTCATACTTGGAGTTATTGCATTCACATTGAAGTGATTCTTCATTCAAGCTCAATTTTGGCTCCAAAAAAATCTATAAACAGAGGCCTCCATCCTCCATTAAAAAAAAAAAATCAAGGTTTCTAGTGTTATGCTACAAGAAATTCACAAATGATTGTGAATCCCACTTACTTCATTCCTCCTCTTAAGCAATTTTAGTGTTATAGTTCTGAAATTTTCCTTCGAAATGACCATTTCATAGGGGGAAATGTTATTGATCAAATCACTCTAGAAACTGTGAGAGACTTTTATTTGAGGAATCAAGGACCTCCAAAAGAGATAGTATTGGAGGACTTCTTCAACACTCCTTAGGGTGAAATTCCATTTTATACCACTTTATGTATTGGCAAATATAAAGATCTTATTTTCTTGCCACCATAATAGCTTCTTGTTCATATTAATGTTTTTTTCATTTGCTTTTGAGTTAACTATTTGGAATGTTAATCATATGTACGAAATAATACATTTGTTGGTTTGTCGTTGTTTTTTGCAAGACATAGAGAGATGGAAACTCTTCTTAGTTCCTCCTCATCTAGATCAACTTTCAAGATATCAATCTTGCAATGGGTTCTTGAAGGTTTCCTCCACATTTCCTCTTTGAATTATCACTAGTTTTTATCATATACTTTCTTTGGGATATAATATGTTAGATTGTATTATTTTTTGTTTGCCTTGGCTTTCCAACAAGTTGAAGAGGGAAAATTTCATCACATTCAACAAAAATATCCCAAGGAAATTCATCCATCCCCATGAAGGATGTAGGGACAAAATGATCTTATATGGTAATAATTGTAAATTTCCAATTGAACAATACAATTTGTAGGTGTGGGGTTGTTCATCCTTTCTCATCTTTTGTGTCTCCCAAACATTCAATATCATTGATTTCCATCTATGGTCCTTCAATATAGTCAGTATGATTACTTGAATATTTTTAACTGCAAACATAACATTTCCATGTATAGCATTTGCATGAATGATTATGCCTTAGGAATCTTCAAGAGAAATAACTCATTTATATTGATTGTCTTCCATGTACTCATGGAAACATTGTTGAGTTTATAAATCATTCTATATGCTTGTTGTTTATTTTCAAATTGTGAAATTTAAGAGCACTCCAATGACAAATAAATATTTATGTGAAGGAAGGATTATTGATGCATTTCTATGCATGTAGTGCATTAATCTTTCTTCTAGAGATGAGTTGTTAATAAACTATAACCTCTTAAAAAAAATCCTACTACTTGAGAAAGACCACTTGCATTGGGACCTTTATTGATGCCCAATTGGGGTGTTAAAATAAATAAATAAATGCAATGTTGGAATTATGGTTGATTTTATGTAGTTTATAATTTATGGTTACATGCGGGTGAATTTGAAACTTTCTTCATGCTTGTAATAATTTTTTCTACATATGGCATTAATCATTACATTCAGCATTAATCTTTCTTCTAGATATGAGTTGTTAATAAACTATAACCTCTAAAACAAAATCCTACTACTTTAGAAAGACCACTTGCATTGGGACCTTTATTGATGCCCAATTCGGGTGTTAAAAGAAATAAATAATTGTAATGTTGGAATTGTGGTTTATTTTATGTAGTTTATAATTTATGGTTATATGCAGGTGAATTTGAAACTTTTTCCATGCTTGTAATAATTTTGATTAGATGATCTTGCATTTAGTGCTTACCCCCAATAGTCTAAAATATATATGGAAAACATACTAGAGAGTAGAATTCAACTCATCATCTTAATATGATATTATGCATTAAATCCTTCTCTCCATAGTTCAAAATCTACTCTCATATGTAATTGACATCCTAACCTATCATCATGAAAATTTTGAACCATAATGTCTATGTTTAGTTATGGAGTATACCTAAGTGTAGGTCGTGGCATCACGCTTGATGTTGACATACCATATGTCTCATCAATTGTCAATCCAATTTAATATATCTACATAAGATGCTTAATTACTCGTTCTAGTTCATGCTTACACTAATTTACTATTAAATAATTTGGATCCCTTTGGATAACACTATTAGGAGGGCCTAAATAATGCAATCCCAAAATTCAATAAGTATTATTGTCTACATATGGTTGACACATAGGACATGCACAAGCTCTTACTAAATACTAAACTATAAAAAAAAGGTAATCAAATCCAAGCATGTTAATTAAAAAAATAGAATATTCAATAGTCGATATTTGAAAATCATTAAAAAAATAAATCACTGAAATGAGATATTTGAATATTGAAAATAAATGCTAAACTAAATTAGTTGTTAGGTTAAACAAACTTACTAGTAAATTATACATGGACCATTGCTTGGAGGAAGTGGTGACCCACTGATAGCAACATTTGGTTGGTTTCTTTGCACTAACAATAAGCAAAAATTTGCATGATAGAATATTTATACGTCGTCCCAATAAATCTACTTGATTCTTTGGTAGGTTTGCACTAACCTTGTACTCAAAAAATTTGACACAATATCTATTCACAATGACAATATTTTTGAAGCATCCTCTCCAACTCAAAAATCCTTTAATGTTCAATGTTCCTTTGGGAAGTAAGAATGTTTTGACTATCAAATGTTTGTGAAGACATATAAGGATGTGACACATGGCCTACAAGAACATCGTTAATTGATAATCCTCATACCTACATACATGAATAAATATGGCATAAATTATAATATCTTAACTATCATGATTAATATTGTAATTACCTCTTTCAAATGGTGGCTCACCATCGATGAAGGGCATGTTTCGAATCACCACTAATTAATGCATACATAGGGATATAGTTAAAAATTCAAATGAGGTACCTATGGATGCCCTACAAGCATATCAATCATATAATGAAGTACAAGTTTGCATGGCTTATCGATTTCCCCACTTTAGGTATCAAACTCCTCCAAGTCGTCATGAGGGTGATGGTCAATATAAAGTGATGGAGCAAGTTAACCTAAGGTTGAGTGGTGGGAAACATCTCAAAAAATATGGAACACAACTTATATTCGTAAGGGAATCCCAACCTCTGAAAGGTGCTAAAACAATGTACTATATATAATGCAACAACAAAAACATCTCAATAGTGTGATGATCCACCTATAAAGGGTGCAATACTAAACAATATAATCAACATAATACAATAGGTTACATTATATTAGTTTCCCATCATTGAGGGAAGGAATCAAGGTGTAGAGGATAATGTTAACCACCATCACATATTCATGCTTAAAACTAGGTATATCGAGTTTTCCTCATGCCACCTTATGCATTCCTACTCTAATTGCCTCTTCTCTATAATACTCATTCCTATAGTCCATTTTCCTCGAATCAATTACCCCTACAAACATATAAGTTAAATGAGGAGCAGCATGCCCCCTCCTAGATAAGTTGGTGAAAACAAATGTCATCCTTTCATGGGTTGAACCTAAGATCCACCCCAAATTGGAATCCTTAGTTGTAGTATGCTTGGATTGTCTCCCTTCGCCAATGAGGCACTCCCTTGGAATATTTCTTAATACTAACCAGTTGAATTTACCAGCAGTGAATTGAATTGGTTTCTAATGGCTTTGACACAAATTTAATATGAAACTAAGTGAGAAACAACTTTCCATAATTAGAAATAAACAACATGATTCCAACAAGCATTCATTAATATGCCTAAGTAGTAATTTTTCAATCATCTATAGCTATCCCATTAAGAAATTTTGTAACAATAATCATTAAGTGATGCAATTAAAAATGCACATCCCAACAATTATTCATTTTTATGCCCAACATTTACCCAAAAATCATATGAATTAAATACTTGAACATAATAATTTTAAATATGTTGAGCTTAATAAACAATGTGCTTACACAATTTCTCCAATTGGAATTCATAACCTAAATTATACACAACCATCTCAATTCGATGAGCATTCATATTATTACCAACAAAATGCGAAAGAAAAATATAAAGAGTATACAATCGAGAAAAAACTTATCTTTTCTTGAGAATGTGCACTTTGTGAGTGACCACATAAAATAAATTCACCTCTTAGCAATAATCCTTTTTTTTGGATGTCACCCCCAAGCTAGGCTATGAAGTAGCAAGGATGAATTTTGCATGTTAGTCTCTCTCTATCTAAGGTACTACCCCAATTATGGCAATGTTATACACTTTCAACTTGACATGCACCTCTCAAGAACCTTTACCAACTCTCAATGAGTCCCATGAACCTCTTCCTCTCAACCATGAACCATCCAAACTCATGAATTTCCCTTTTTTGCTACTTAGTCCCTTATAAAATCCTTCCATCCATGGTTAACATACAAGCAAGAAGAGTCAAAGTTTTGATTTCTCGCTTTGGAAGACTCAAGTGGTAGTTCAACTATCATCAATTTCACACCTAAAATGTCTGTTGGTAGTTCTAGTGATGCTAGGCTCTAATGAAGTATATAATCGACATGAGAAATTTTATGGTAACCATTAACTTAACATCAACTTTATTTCCATGCAAGAATCAATTGTATATCTTTGCAACAAGGATTATCTCCATGGATTATCTCCACAATAATGTGGGTGAAATGCCACATGAGAGACAAAAATCAACCAAAGGACAATTGGAAAAATGCATCAAAATATTGGAAGGTTGGTTTTGTATAAATCCATGCCTAGGCAATGTGTCCATTCACTTTCTCAAGGGAAGTATGAGTATTAAGAAAAAAGGATAAACCTTAAGGAGTCTTCCCAAGCTTCCAAATGGTACAAAAGTCAAACATAGACTTTTCTCTCACTTCCCCCTAATTTTCTTCATTTTGGGTCCTTGTGCTCCTATCATGTCTTTACCAATTGCACTTTTATATTATAATTTTAATTTTATATAATATGTCTCATGACTTAACATGTCTTTTTGTAAAATAACTTAATGTTTAGCAAATCCAAGACCTCACCATTCTTTATTCAGACCGTAGCTTGGCTCATCACTACGAATATAAACAAGCCATTCACAATATTGACATCACAGGATCGTCATGACTTATCCCCCACGACTTGGTAGCCATCCAAAATCAGAATTTCATACCAGTTATTTGGTTGTTTATATCCCAATGGTGAAAAGTAGCCTTTCATCCTTGATCCTATTAATAAATCAATTATTACATGGACTTATTCTCCAACTTCAACAATAATACTTAAGAGACCAACATTGTGAAGGATATATAGCAATTCATGAACAAATGAATTCATTCTACTGCACATAGCATGAAGTTAGGGAACACACTAGTAAAGTGGGAAGAGAGGAGAATGGAGTTGCCACATTATTTTAGGGCCAAACCAAGAAACCCTAGGGTAAGACAAAAGAGAGTGAAAATAAGAAGATAAGACACTAGGTTAATTGGGACCTTATATTATTGTTAATGATAACCTAGGGATGTAGGTGATTACAGTAATTAGATTGGGTTTCAAAAATAATTTAACGAAGGAAAACAAGCCAACTAACTAGTGTTAATTAACAATTAATTATTTTAGTGAGCTAGAACCCTAATGTTGGAAAATGGAAAGAGGATAAGGAAGAGAACTCACCCGGAATGTGTTGCTATAGATGATGAAGCTCTCTAGGATTAAGTGAAGAGTCATGATAGTCCTCCAAGAATAATCCACATCTTGTTGTGGCCTACACATTTAACTCCAAATTCCCACAAGAGAGGACTTGCCAAAATATCCAATACAAATATATATGCTATATAACCAAAACGCTAGATCCATTCTTGTAAAGATAAACCAATGAAGCATGCATACTAAATAGATCGTTTGCCCCCAGACAGGATGATACCTCCCTTTCCCTAGCTATAATGGAACCTCCCTTGAGGTTTTAGGGTTTAAATTTTTAAGGTATCAATGGATCTATGCTAGTGAAGATGCCCTGGGATGAGTCAATCAAACCTATAAGAACAAAATCAAGCTAGAAAAATGGGTCCTTGCAAAGGTGTTGGAGATGCTAGATGCAAGTATCCCCAGGGGATTCTGGAAGGATATCAATAATTAACCTAAGTGAAACTTGAAAATTGAGGATTTTCTAAAGATAAGAGAGGATGATTTCAAGAGTTCTAGAGACTTTACAAAGTATAGTATAAGGGTGTTTATAGACAAGGAGTGACCTCAAGGTGTGAGAGAACATTATATTAGTTGTTAGGTTACTCAGGTTGTATGAAATTGTCATAATGTACCTTTAGGTTTTATACCATGGGATTAGTTATAATGGTACCATCATTTTTAGGCCCAAAATGACTCTCTCTTACGCGAGTTGTGGATTCACAGTTGTGGTACCAAAAGGGAATTAGTGATACGATGGGTGCCCAGAGATCGATAGATCTGCATAATACTCATCCTTTGATTGTGTAGGAAATAGCCGTTGTCTTCATTATTTCTTACTTCAATTGCCATATCCAAGATATCCATTTATGTAACTATATTCTCCCAATAAAGATTTTTGTATTCCAATAAAAACATGAATACTTATGCCTACAATCCTTTCACTACATCCACAACATCCCTATGAAATGATCTCATAATTATGAAATACCAATAATTGCATCACTTCATCTATTAACATATTATCTACAATGAGTTGTATCACAAGCATACATTCACACAATGCAATCAAATATATGTGTCAATCATACATGTGTGCATTATCACAACTTACACACCTACTCAATGCATATTTGTATTGGTTAAGGAATACCATAATCCCATGTCATGCATTATACCATGATGAGTTGGAAAGCCTATCCAACACCTTGTCACATCATCCAGCTACCTCCCCAACACTTGCTCAACCATATGGACACCTTCCTCTATAGCCCAAACACAACACCAAGGATCCACCCTCTCAATGTTGTTTTGTGTTGACAAGAAGGTTACAATCCATGATGCTAACATAAGCAAGGAGACCATTGGACACATGTGCAACACTATGGCCTTTCCATATCCAACAACATTATGGCCTCACACATGGATATCTCACATGGGATTCACTCTTGCAATAGGATCATAAGTCCTAACTTTCCTTAGCTATTATCTGATAACCAACACAAAATGACATAACATTTTATTTATTTTGAATCAATTAGGATATTTTTTAAAAATTTCATATGTCTAGGCCTTTCTGCCTTTACCACACCCCACCTGGGTATAAATCACATAATGCATTCAAACCACATAAACATATAAACTTATGATAAGAAAATTTGACTGGAGGAATCCTTACCTAATTCCCTTTAACACCTATGTAGTATAAGAATAAGTGCATATGTACTTGCATGGATGCTATCAACATATCTAAGGTTACCTAATCAATGTGTGTCATATGGACCCTTACACAATCCTTTCACTAGCCCTTGATAATAATTGTCGTGTCCTTGTCCTTTCTTTACAAAGTTGACTATCATATGCACTAGTATCATTAACATCTTCAACCATGCTATCAACCCATTCTAGCTACACAACCACCACTAACCATATTTAATCATTATGCCATAATCACGACATATGCAACAACATACTACTCTTAGATAATATGTCACATCATATATGCTCAATCACATCTATATGCACTCTACCACATCTTATTTATCAAAAATTCCCATTAATGCATATACTTTCCAGATATTTCATTCTCTTGCATTTCCAACATTCTGATGCCTTAAAACTATGAACATATAATAGTTTTCTGAATATCAAAAAAATATAACAATGAATCAATATAAGATTCAATGGATTCTCCCTTCCAATTACTCTACATAGCATGGATTTTGCATATCATAGTTAATCCATTTTATCACCTTTCTAGAAATCATACAGTGGATCATTAGTTGTGATTTTCTCACCAAGTAGCAATTCTATATATATATCTGCCTTGATGGTCTTATTCTTTAATTGTTGCTAAAACAACATTCTTAGCATCATGTAGCTTGATTTAGTATTATGCAACTCCCTTCGTTGTCTTGGCTTGCCTTCAAATCCCATTTGATAATGGAAACATCATGTGCTCGTGTTTTGAGTTGTCTCTGCACTCTGTTCACCTTTGCATCACTGCTACATTTTTCTTGAGCAATTCCATCCAATCCCAACTTAGTCACTCCAAATTTCCATCCCATATACCGTATTGGTTTATATCTTCAACCTTTGCTTCCTTTTATGGGCCAATCTTTCCCAACTTTACTTTACCTAAACTTTCTAGCATTGCATAGTGTTGTAATTGATGTTATTCCAGCTTAATAGAAACTCCTTACAAAGTCCATTTTCTTTTTCATCTACTATTAAACAATACTTTCCCTTTCATATACCTTCTTTGCACTTCCATTTTGGAAGTCACTACAATTCTTATGTTCTTCTTTGGTTTGCTAACCACTTGTATATTTAGAATGCACTCAACATTCTCTACCATCTTCTCATCCAATAATTCACATTTAATTCTAGAATAATTTTCTCAATACTTGCAATATCTTCTAGTAGTTTGAACATCCATCATATTTCAACTCATTATCCTTATCTCTAACTATTTTTTAAGCTTTACCTACTTCTAGAATTTCCTTTTTCATTTCCATGGAAAATTATCTATTAATTTCAATTCTCTCTATCAAGACCCATCCATACCATGGAGTACTTTATTCCTCCATTAGTAGCTTTAAAATGAGTGATAAGTAATTGTTTCCTTCATTGTATTATTTACACATAAGCTGTTGGTTCCTAATTTGCAATGCTTCTAAGCATACATATAACTTTTCCACATAGATGGTTCACCCATCACTTCATTCATGCTCTCTTACTTATGGTATATTTCCTCTACCATCCATGCTTCCATAACTTCCTTCTTTGGAATCAGGGTCTTCAACTTTTATTAATTAGTTTCATTTATCTATCTTCGGTAATTAAGGAAATTACATCCTTATTTATGCATAAGGATTCCATTTCTATCTATTGGCATATAGTAGGCTCCTTATATCTCACATTGTTTCTTTTCTTCATACAATATCCAATTACTATGACCTAGACCTCCCATATATCTTCTTCTACAAACTAAATTGCACATATTTATCATGGTCAATGCATGGCATACATTCTTGCTCAAAACTCCAACAACCTATATTAGTTCCTTATTTCATTGTGATTGAACCTAAAATCAAATCTACAAGAGACCTTACCCCTCTCCATTTAAGGAATTTAACCAACTTGTTAACAAATCTGGTCATAATACTTTCAACTTGGATGTTTATGTTCAATCAAAAGTATTACCATATTAACAAGTACTCAACCATCCTTGGTTCAACATTCACCATCTAGTTAGCAAGCAACTCCACTATGCTTTGCTCATCCAATTGTGCCTCCACGTCATTATGCAAGCACCACTATGATATATCTACAATTTTTCTTAGTTATTTTCTCCCCTAGTATACTCAATTATCATCATATACTTCTTTTCACAAATTGAAGATACTTTGGAAGTCTTCCATATTTGACTATTTATTTGCTTAATCAAGCCCAGAGACTATGTTCCTGCAAATTTCTCAAATAAACAAATGCATATTTCAAAACATGAACCTTATGTTACATTGTCATGTAAAAGATATTTCCAATGATTGCACCCAGGCTTAATTCTAAGTTTTGAAATGAAATTTATAGTTCTTAGAATTTGCCATTTCTGCCCAATTTGTTGAATTTTCTCACTAGTGTTGGAGACCTACTTCATCCACTTGTAGAAGAAAATAGAGTGAGAACCAAGAAAAATTGTGTATCAAGTGTTGACAATACTCTTAATTGTGAGTACTTAGAAACTTTTAGATTAATGATCTGATGCTCTAGTAATTTTCTATCTTAATATGGAATTGTCAACTTTTCCCTTTATGCAATTTTCCCAAACTTAAAAATTTTGTTGAAAAATGTTAACTTTCAAATGGAGCAAAACTAAAAATACCTCACTAGGACAAAGTTGTCCAAAATGTCCAAAATCTTGAGGAGCTCAAATGTCAAGTACAATTTTTTTCCCAAATTTTTCATCTTGGGTTCCTTTTTCTCCATCAATAGTTTCAAAAACTCTCCAGAATAGTGGATTTAGCCCTATTTTTCCACTTCCACTTCCACTTCAAACCCCTAGCAATGTAACCAAGTGCCCAACTAGGTTCCTTCATGCATTATCATGTTCCTTATTGTTCAAAATTCAAACTCGATTGAGCTCCTATTAGTGAGTACCCTTTTGTTCTTTTAAAACCACTATTTGCCATTTTCTATAATTTTAGAGTCGAATAAGCAAACCATCCTTGCTGATACTTTTATAGTCCTTGTCACTATGGAATTACCCCCGAACTTTCATCTCATTCTAACCTTATATTCTCCTATTATAACCATAGATTTTCTCTTGTCAGTGTTTATCTCCTCGACTGATGTGACAGGTGGTCCCCCTTTCTATCCTTTCCAACACACATGTCCACACGATGTTGACCCTTCCTAGACACATCACAATCATCTGTCAATTATGGAGGATGAACTCATGGGTCTTTAATGAGACCATATCCCTTTGAAATTTTAAAGCCACCTACCCACACGTCCTTCCCTTATCAATTGAAAATCTTGGAGTGTGGTTTCCAACACCATTTCACATGCCTCTACAAACTACTTACCACTCTCCCCAAAACAACTTTTTGTCTTGTCATATCATGGGTTTATGCTAAACATGTGGCATTGATTTGGTAATTTGCAAAGGTATAACCCCTTCAAAATTTAACAAGATCCTTTCCCTTCGTAGTGGAATACTACTTGGTCACATTATGCCTCAATGGAAATTGTGAAGACCCTCTCATTGATTTCCAATACTACTATACAAGCCTCCACAGACTGCCAAACGACTATTTCAAAACTACCTTTAACTCTTCCACTGTGGATTTACCTTCTGTTGTGTGGTCACTTCATGTATGCCCAAATCCAACTGGGCTCCTTTATGTCAAATTTTTGAGTGCATGACAGATTCTACCATAGCCTTAATTATATATGCATTTATATATTTTTATTTCAAAGGGGCACTTGAACACCATAAATTTTCACATCACTCCTCAACCTTCGTCTCTTGTGCATTAATTTACACTTCTTAGGGGATTTCGTCACTCATTGTTCGCCAAATTAACTCATGTACACATTATATTTTGGCATTTTTGTCAATTCCAATATTTACCCAACTCCCACTTGGACTTCGTAAATTGACTTCCAACCAATTATTTTGCGCTCCAAATCAATTTTCAACCATATTGTCAGGAATATATATATATATATATATATATATATATATATATATATAT
>CBVK0100026111.1:0-17981 GCA_900067695.1 Picea abies
TTTTGTCACCATGCAACATTGGGATCATCACCAACTCACTACTCTTTGTTTAGTCAGTTAACTGAAGACTAGTTGACTAATTAACTCAGCTAGGTGGCAGTTCACTCCCGTAACTGGCTGAGAGACTAGACTAGGTGGTAGTTTACTCTTGTAAATGTTGGTGTGTATCCAGATCAATCTAGACCACCACTATGGCTCATTAGCTACTCATTTATCCTATAGATATTGTAAATTATTCACTCTTTGAGTGTGGAAAACAGTTAATGATAATTCTTTCCATTCTTTCTCGCCTTCTTCTTCTTTTTCAAATTCTTTCTAAAAATGTGTGTATCATTGTTTAGCTAGATATATTTTGTGCAGGTTCAACACATTTACAAGGTATCAGAGCCGACAGACTGCTAAGAAAAAGCTACACCAAATTATTTTTGCAGGTACTGAAGATTGAAGACAACAAAAAGATGGATTATTCGCTAGAAATACTTCTCACGCCTCATAACTATTTGGAATGGAAGCCAAAAATTCTTCTTATGCTCAGATGCAGATGCTTGTACCAAATAAATATGGCAATGGAAGTAGAGCCTGACTCTGTCAATGAGAAAAATGGCTTTCTCAATAGACAAGATATGGCCATAGGATTTATCTGCATGTCTATTTCTCCAAAAATTCTCCACCAAGTATGTGATGTCACACAAGAATTCACTCCAAATGAATTATGGACCAAATTAAAGGTTCTATTTGGGAACAAAGAAGATTGTGAAGATTTCATGCAGGGGATTAGAAAGATAGAGCCAGAAGAGAAACCATCAGAAGATCAAGCCTCTTATTATGAAGAGTCTTCTACAAAAGTTTTTGCACAAATTTGTACTCCATTAATTGAAGATGATGTCTACTCCATTACAGATTTGTTTTTAGAAATTCATGTGGAAGATATATGGCATGCATCTTATGAGTCACATGTAGACACTTTTGCATGCACCATGCATGCATCTCAAGAGTCAAAAAGGGATCTGCGCACATCATACGCCATTATGATATTTTATAAGAAAAATTTGCAGAAACAAATTGGATATTTGAATTCCTCTCGAGAAAATATCCAATTTCAAAAAAACAATCATCCGAAACGGAGTCCAGAAAGTGAAGTTATGATTGTTTCAAAATCAAAAAAAATTCAGTATTTTTCCGGAAACGATCGTACGATTTTCAAAGTTTCATCCAAACTTTATTTGGATATTATTCATTACAAGAAGATAAAGTGGATATGTGTGGAAATATCAATGATGCATATACTTCATCAGATCTGTGCAGACATCAACATCTTCAACAAAATCTTCAAAGAGCACAAACTTGCACAGTTGCGAGGTCTTCATGGAGTGAAGGACATGGTTGCTTAGTAACTACCTTTTGTTCCTTATCATTTTTTATTTTATGCATTGTAATTTGAGGGGGGTTTTTGTTCCCGTGAGGTTTTCCCTCTTTCCTTGTTTAGTTCAGTGTATCTTTTGTACTTGGGTACCTAACATGGCCTCGTTGCCGGGACCCAATCTTTATTTTCACCATAGTGATGTTCAGGGGGGGTGTTGGAGTTACTTCACACACACCTAGGATTTATTTTTTCTAAGTTTATTCCTTGTTTATTAGTCATAATTAGTCATTATCCAGTCTCCTATATTTTAGGGGAGAATATTCCACCTGGAGAATATTCTCTTTCAATTGACATTTCAGTTTGAATAGTTGAGTTGAGTTTATATGTTGCATTGGTTTTGTCACCATGCAACATTGGGATCATCACCAACTCACTACTCTTTGTTCAGTCAGTTAACTGAAGACTAGTTGACTAATTAACTCAGCTAGGTGGCAGTTCACTCTCGTAACTTTTTGAGAGACTAGACTAGGTGGCAGTTTACTCTTGTAACTACTGGTGTGTGTCCAGATCAATCTAGACCACCACTATGGCTCATTAGTTACTCATTTATCCTATATATATTGTAAATTATTCACTCTTTGAGTGTGGAAAACGGTTAATGAGAATTATTTCCATTATTTCTCTCCTTCTTCTTCTTTTTCCAATTCTCTCTGCAAATGTGTGTATCATTGTTTAGCTAGATCTATTTTGTGCAAGTTCAACACATTTACAGATCCCTCCTAGTGGTGGAAATGGGTTTGGAAGATTAAATGTCCTCTAAAATCTCATATCCTCGTGTGGTGTCTAATTAAAAATAAAATTCCAACCTCAGACAAAATGAAGCTCAGAAAATTGGAAGGACCAAGTTGGTGTAACCTTTGTAAGCATGTTGAGGAAAATATCTCACATCTCTTCTTACAATGTCCTTTTGTAAATCAAATATGGACAAAATTATTTATTTCCTTGAGCCAATATTGTAGGTGGCAGGGCCCGACAATTGAAGAAGCATGGAAATCATGGGTTTCAAATCCAGCAAACGGTAACATAAAATCCATCCCACTAATCATAAATTGGGGGGCTTGGCTAGCTAGAAATGCCTCCATATTCAAGGACTGCTCTTTCATTCCAGAACACATTATTGCTCATAGTATTAGCATCGTCTCCCACTTCCCTAAAGGAAAATACCACCCTCCAGTTCGAGTTATTTCGAAAGAAATCGGGGATAACTCAAGGCCATGGGATTTCTTTGATGGGGCATCCCAAAATGATTCTCAGATCAGTGGAGGTAGGGTTTTTCTCCATCTCTCCAACACAAATTTCTTCAAACTTAAAATGGGCCTGGGGCCTAGGACAAACAACTATGTTGAATTGATGGCCCTTAAATTTTATTGATCTTCATAGGAGAAAAAGGAATTTCCACCCTATAGATTTTTGGAGACTCCATGATAGTTGTAAATTGGATCAAAAGAATAAAGAATTGTCATAACATCATAATCATCCAAGTTGTTGATGATTTTCTTTCTGTGTCGACCTCTTTTGACTCTTATTCTATGTGTCATGTCTACATGGAATGCAACATGGAAGCCAATGCACTCTCTAAAGAAGGTTTACAATTTGATCTTGGGAAGTGACACATAGAGTAAGTGAAGGATGGAATACATTTTGAATTCTATCATAGACCTTTTATAGATAGGACCAAATTGGAAAGTGAGACTTCAGTTCCATCTCAAATCTGATATCTGATGATGGCTACAGGAAGTTTATTACTTATTTATTGTCGGATTTCCATTTTTGACACACCATGTGCATCCTTGTATTCTCATTGTCATATTCATTAGTGATAAAAGGTTGAATCCATCAAGGGTTCCAATCAGTAAAAAATATATCTTCATATGGTTGAAGGAAGAACAGGGACCTATAGTTTTTTTGAGAGATTTTATGTATACACTTTTTGGACAATAGTTTGGAAATCTCTTTTAGTTCTATTTAGACTTTTTAGCAGAATTGTACTTGAAGAGGCAGAATATATGCCATTTGTATATGTAAAACTTCTTGAATTTCATATGCAATGGATGAAAAGTCTTTGGTTGAACTTCTTCCTATATGGATGAAAGGTATATTTTTGAAAAAATACATGGCTACATGTATAATTCATAATGTAAATTTTCTTTCTTCTTGAAATAATTTTTATTTATTTATTATTATTATTTTTTTTTTACTTTCGAGGGAAAAAAAAACAAACAAAAATACTAAATCTACATTAAATGTTAACTTTTGTCATGAAATTATCCCTTTTCAACCAATTTTTTAGTCTTCATATAATTTTGATGGTTCAAAACTCATGTAAGAATTAAATAGCTTCTTCAAAATCCTATCATCAAAACAAGGACTTTGTAAGGTAAGGAAAAAATCGTGGAGAAGAATTAATTTCAAGCTCAAACTATGATTTTATTGGTAATTAGAAGATTCCAAGATTCCATCGAATCTTGTAATTACTAATATCAGCAACATTTATTAAACTAGCATATATTAGTTTTATTATGAAGTAACTTAAAAGAGTAAGATCAGTATAAGAATGCACTAGTTTACTTTATTGTGATACTAAATGATTTATTTTTCATTTATATATGTTTAGGTTTTCAAAAGATAATAGAGAAACTTTGAATTTCAAAGAGCCATCTTATGACAATGTTAGAATTTCGAAAGATTCCATTATTTTCATTAAGGAAATTGAATAATGGAGAGAGGTTGTTGTAACAATCACAATAGATCACAATATCCCTTTTAGGGAACCTCTGTCAGAGCATGGTTTCCATTGAATTTTGTAAGGTTTCCATCTTTTGATCCATCAACTTTTCCATTTTATCTTCTATGTTCCTTTTAAATATTTCTTGAGAACATGATAAATCCACCACTTTCAACATACTACCACCCATTCATTAACTTGGTTATTCAATTGGGATACCCTATTTTCTAAGTCTTCACTTTCTTTAGGCATCATGTGTGATTTCTCTAGAGTTTTAGGAGTAGAAATTATTTCATAACCTTTTTCCATGTGAAAAAATAATAATATTCATGTTTTTTTCTCTTTATCACAATTTTTCAATCACCAAAAACATATCTTCCAATAAACAATTATGCCATTTTTAAGTTACGTACCTTTAAAACACTAATTTGGAGACTATCTTGTTGACCGACCTTTCTTCTGACGTGTCTCTGAAATTTCATCCCTTGTGAGTTTGAAATGTCATCATGTAGTACATTGATATGTATTATTTGCAATTCCATAGGTTTGACCAAAATATGATGTTCCAAGGGAATGTTATCATAACTTTCCCAAAACTTGTTGATGCTTGGCCCTTTCCAGAGAGAGAAATTGTATGGAATTCCACATCTCCAATTTTTTTGATCTGATTATGAAACACTATGGTCTATCCTCTTTACAATTAAAGGGGTGGCACTCAATTTGGATCTTTCTATAATCATATATGTATGTTTTACTCAAAACATGTGTTTGAGACTAGTTTTAGGACAAGTAAAAAACCCTAACTTCCACAGCCTATAATTTGAAAATTATAGAGAATCATAATCTGAAATTTTTAATATAAGGTTTTTCATATATCTCCTTAGGATTGTTAAAATTTAGATTTCTTTTATGTCCCAGAAAAAAACAAATTATGGTTATTTTACCAAAAACACTTGTTTGAGACTAGTTTTAAGACTAATAAAAAACCCTAATTTCCACATGCTATAACTCATTTAGCTAATAAATATCCAAAACATTTCGTTGTCTGAAATTTCCTAGAAAAAAAATTATAGTGAAAATGCTAAGGTGACTCATTTGAAGGAGAAAAACCCTAGGATCATATGCTCTAAAACCAAATGTTAGGCAACAAACACCCAAATAGCCTAGAAATAGAAAGAGAAGTAAATCTACACCTTGATAATTAGATATAAGAATGAAATATAAACCTCTTTGAGGGGGAAAAGGTTCCTTTTACAATAAAAAAAGTGTACAAGATGAGATGATTGTAAAACTATGTCTCCTTGGTGCATACATGCATAGGAGACAAAGGGTACAATTACAATTAAATGGTCTAGCCAAAAACAATAATATAACAATAGAAATGTAATAAGTCAATATCTAAGGCTTAACATGGGGCTTTGTCTAGGGCTTAACAAACATTGATGGATTTACACTAAGTACCATCCATGAAATGTGGGAAAGTGACCAAGGGTTTCCCCATGAGGTTTTCCTTATAATAAAAAAGGTTAATTATGGTACTTTGATTAGGGTTCACAATGAATTCACAAAGAAACCATAACTAACCAAGGTTTAATTTACCAATCTCCTCTAACAAGCTACTTAACCTAAGTGACATAAATGAAAGGGGTGATAAATGTAAATAATTCACCCAAAACAATGTTGTTGTATGCATTACTTCTACTTGGGATGAATATGAGAGTTGTGATAGGCCTCCAAGAGAGTGTTCCACCTATTGAATAAACCTATACATGCAACTCAATCCTTTTGCAAAACAAAATTGTACCCAATTCCAATACAATGGATAATATAACACTAGACCTACCATGCAAAATAATGTAGCAATGAAGCATTGAATGGCTTGACCAAGGCTCCTTTAAAAGGGTTGATACCTCCCTTTCCCTAGTTGTGTAGGAACCTCCTTTTAGGTAGTGAAGTTGAATCATACATTATATGAGAGAGGACAAAACCAATGAATATCCCCTAGGATCAAACAATGAGCCTTCAAGGTTGGACCCAAACTACAACAAGAGATCCTACTTGTAGTGGTTCTAGAGATGACAAGTGTAAGAATCCCAAGCATGGAAGAGGATTTAGGAAACTAGATCAATATTTGGAGCTAATATGAGCATGAACTTGCAAGTTAATTGAAAATATATAGATGAATCCAAGAGGATTTACAACTATGAAAGAAGATATATAAATAGACAAAGGAAAAATCTTAAGGTGTAAGTGAACATTATATTAGTTGTTGGAAAGAGTGACTTGTATGAAAAATCCATATCATGAATTTTTACTAAAAACCACAAGTTTGACAACATGTATTGCGGCCATTTTTGCTAAAACATACACTATGTTCCATGAGATATGATCAATGATCACGGTATGGCTTGAAAAATTGTGGTTCACTCTGTACCAAAACATTAGGAAGGATTAAGGAGGTTTTGACTAAGTAGACCTCCAATTAAGAAACCTAGAATGGATTTGGGATATTGAGGATCATAAATTAGGCATATTAACCAATTGTAAGCTAGGGATCAAATCCCCATATAGAACCCAAATAATGGGGGATTTCCCTGAGTGAGTGCCCCAAGGGGTCTAATATAGCCAAATCGGTGACCAAATGCTAAGAGAGGGAGGAGAAATGAAGTAAGATACCCCTTGATCGGGATTATGCTCAGAACGAAATGAGAGGCAGAGATATAGCAAATAAACACACATATATATTGCAAGAAACACAGTAATACAATTGAACTTAGATTTTATTAATGAATGGAATACAAAAGACTATAAAATGCAAAACGAACAAACTATCTATAATGGTGGTAGCTTATCCCTGAAGAAAGAGATGTGTCGACTATTCTCATTTGCAAGAAGTTGATTAAAAAAAGGTCAAAAGGGTCTTTTTAACATAAAGAACCAATGAGAAAACCCTAAAAATCCAAAACCCTAACCCCAAAAGATGAAACACTAGAAGGTTTATGGGCCCCGATGTGGTTAGTTGATACATCAACTTCTCAGGGGCGTAACTTTTACACATGATCTTCATTTGGGGTACTCGATAGCCCATCAAAAAGGTCTATCTGAGAAGTACACATTCTGAATGGACTGATAGTTTCCTTCAACAACATTATGGGTGTTGTCGCACCAAAAAAACTTCATTTAGGGCCTTAAAAAGACCCCAAAAGTTTGGGACCTGAAAAATTGTAGAAAAATTGCCAAGATGTTGAACCATTCTTAATTAGTGGAATAGGTGGGTGGCCACTAGTATCCATCTAGATTAGTACTCCACCATTAGGAAGAAATGGTCCCCATTGCATCAATTTCCTCCATCATATGGGGAATCTTATGTTAAGTCTAGCTCATGGTGATCCACTTTCCTTGGTGAAGAAATTGTCCTGCTTTGACGACTCGATAGAGTTGGATGTTATGTTGGTGGGTTCCCTTTGCCTTGGTGTACATGATCTGATTAATTGTATCCTATTCAATGCATTCAAGATTGAGTTCTATAGGGACCAAGTGCTCAGCCATGTATGACGTTTCCAGGATAGGTGTAAAATATGCTCGAAGAAGTTCCACATTAAATATAGGGTGCAAGCAAAGGAAAGGGAGAATAGTTAATTCATAAGCATTCTCACCCACAACCTTGGTGATGGTGTAAGGCCCATATCGGAGTGGGAGAAGATTTCGATGAGGTCCTCTGAGGTTATTGTTTGCACCCAATTCGTCACTTGGTGAGAAAATAAAGGGTGCTTACATGCGCAGTTGGGTCTTGCTGAGCATGACAGCTGTAGAGGAAAGGGTTAGAAAAAGAACAACAAAACTATAAGCAAGAATTAAATTAAAACAAACTAAAACTATGAGCATATGGAAAAGGTAATAACAAACACAATAGACCAATATCACCAATGTTTTTAGGCTGATCAATTGATGAAATCCAAAGCACAATGAAGAAAGGGAACTTGGGTCCCTTCTTTCTCCAATGGAAGGCTCTTGAGGCCCTCACAAACTTGCTCTCCTTACAATAAGAAAATGAGAATGATGGTGAAAGAACTCCTAGCACATCCACTCAAGAGAGAGGTGGATGGCTCAATGAAATGGTGCTAATGTGTTATTGTCAAGGAGTGAGTCCTTAAAACAATCTAAGCAGCATAACACTACATGAAATTCCTTGAGAAAATGATGTTTCTTCATGGCTTTTTATAGCATAGCATTGGGTGATTATGTAACTCCTTTGAGGTGTGAAAAGGGGCTCTTTAGGGCTCAATTAGATCTTTGACCAGCCTACCATGCGGATTCAGCTCAAATTTGATGGTCAAATCAGGTTGGGAGCTGGTCCATAAGTGGTTGGGAGGCCGACCAATTCAATAAATGCGTCGTTTAGCAGGTGCGCGGGTTTGTTCGCTAACAGTCGCGCATCGTGCACACATGCGCGCATTGTACGTTCCTGTTCCGCGCATATGCGTGTGCACCCATCTTCTGTAAAGCGCCCTTCAATTTTTGGTTACTTTGTATAGTTTTTTACCCTTTTGCAATGCTGTGAAATTAATCCAGTGCCATGAATGACTTCATTCCTGTTTTGACGATGTTGAGTTCTTGTCGCCATGTGCGGATGAAATTTCAGTGATAACAGATGCCCCCTGATGGATGAGGTTAGGAGCAAACGTATAGCCGTAATCCATCAATGTTTCTTCTACTGAGAATGTTGTTGTAAGGGAGAGTAATAGTGGGACCGTGTAGAGAAATCCGTTGGAGAAGAAAGGGACCAGTAGAACCCGACCTTCCATAAGGTGCGTAACAATATACAACTGTGTACAAACGAGGCGGACATGCACCATGCTCGTGTTATGTAACTCTGACAAAAGATGACAGAAGTGTTGGTGTAGACAACTGCAGCACCCTCGGGGGCGGTACTGATAAAGGCAGAAGACAATTCTACAAAGGAACATACTCTGAACAATAGGCAATGGTCGCGGTAATAAGCAGCGACGATGATGCGGGCATTGATGGCTCGACCAAGTTCAGAGGTCTTCGGAAAATGATAATAATAACTGCAATAATCGCAAAGTAAGACCCACCGTAACATGAGAAAGTATTGGCGTCGAATGTTATGGGGGACAACGACAACAGGGAGTAATGGTGTTTCACCCTATGCCGTCCGAGATCTCTCATTAAATGGAAAATGAGAATCAAGATACTGTCGCCCTTCTAGAAAATGTGTGTTGTTGTCGACAAAAGGGGGACGCGACTCCCAGAAGCAAAGGTCTTCATAGAATCTACTGAGGTGAGGAAGTGGCAGAGGTACATGGACGAAGTCAAAAAGTGGGAAGACTCAAGACTTCCCTTGGTTGGAGGGTGTATTATATGATGAGTGGCCGCAACCGTGTGACAAGGTCGAGTGTCAGAGGGACGCCAAGACCGAGGATAAGTTGTGCCAGAGGCGAGACAAGGTGAACAAATTCAGAGGGTAGAGGCAAGTGACCTGTGAAGTACTCTGAAGATATGGACGATGTCGGCAAGGGTAAATGAGAATAAATGCTCCAACCAAGGGTGACATGGGTTGTGTGTGGCCAAAAAGGAAGCAAGTCGCCAAAGGTGATGACAAAAAGGAAATGACTGAAAAAATAAAGGTTTTTGTACAATAAATAATGAATAATTTTTTGGGACAAATGTACAAATACAGAAACGGGTGCCCTGGTGTGAAATGAGTGCCCCAGGGAGGGCAGAAATTTCTTGGAAAACTGATGAAGGGTGGGGGCCCCATTGGTGAGTTTATGTATGAGGTAGGCGAAATGACGATAGGTTCGTAGATGGGCAAACTGATGGTGGATGAAATGGAGGGTTCATGATCCTGCGGAGGTGCAGGTAAAAAGAATAGAACCATAAAGCGATGATCTGGGAGTCCATATGGGAAGCTAGCAAAATGAGGAGAAGAAGTATGTGGTTGATCTGCAACATGATGAAAGACTATCGAGACTCCCATCCCTAAAGGAAAATGAAGAACAGCATGAGTGTCGAACGTGCCAACAGGTGCTATTCATGGGACAACTCATGTGGGTAAGAAAGCTACCGAGTAACAGTACTGAAGATGCAAATGGAGGTGTGAGTACTGCGGAGCCGGGAATGGGTATCCTAAAGGCCAACATCAGAGGGTGTGACTGGAAATGTAAATGCAATACAGCGGGAAAGACTACATGCCAGTGCTGAGTATATACCTAAAGGGATGATGTTGAGGGAGGATGATCAAGTACCTGCACACAGAACAACCAAATACCCAAAGTGAACAATATCTGAAGGGAATCAAAGATATGAGCATGTATTAGATAAATGTGACAATGCACGTGCGTACCTGACCATGATATGAAAAAAAGGCGCCCCGGGGGCTCAGGATGAAAAGTGACCCAGGGACAGTTGTGATGTAGGTGGCGAGATGTTGATCCCGTGGCTGAAGACGGTTTGAAAAATGGACACCTTGGGCTCTCGGACTGGTGAGTGGAAGTTTGGCAAAAGGCCTATATATAGCAGTAGGGCCCACATTGCCACCTCATTTGTACCTACTGCTACAGTGACTGGACGGGCAGATTGCAGAGGAGATTTGGAGTTTCAGGGAGCACAAGGTATCCGATCGACGGTGTGGGAGTATCAGGTTAGTGGTCTGATCATCCTGCATAGAAATAGGTTTCCAATTTTTGGGCAGGGTAGGTACGGGGGGGCGTACAAGGGGTTTGAGGGGATTTTTTATAGGATGTGGGCCCACATGCGTGGGCGATTCAGTGGAAGGCACGCATACGTGCGCGCCTGTCCACCGAATAGACGCGCATGGGTGCGCGTGAGTGGGAATTTAAGGCGCGCCCTAGGGGCGCGCCTGTGAGATGGACAGGCGCGCATTAGTGCACACCTGTGGGGTGGACAGTCGCACTCTTGAGCGCGACTGTGAGTTTGGATAGGCGTTATTAAGATCGCGAAATTCGGTGCAAACGCGAATGGTGCCCTATTTTTTGTTGACGGGTACAGGGTTGGAAACCCATGAAGTGTAAGCGATGGGGTAAATAAATCCGACCGTACGTAATTTGTCGATTTCGGCTTTGATAGACGCAACTTTGGCTGGGTGCAGCGGTCGCTGTTTCTGGTGAACTAGTGTGATGTTAGGTTAGGTGTCGATGCGATGTTCGACAATAGATGGGTCTAGGCCAGGCATCTCTGTGTATGACCAGGCAAAGATATCCCTATATTCCTGGAAGAGGGCTTTATATGCGGAAATTTCCTGAGGAGTGCAAGCGGCTCCAATGATGATTTCTTCGACGATGCCATCTTTAATGGAAATGTCGATTTTGATGGTGGGGGAAATGTTGGCCAGATTACCTTCTTCAAAAGCGTCGGGGGCAGGAATGGGATTGTTGAACCAATCGATAAGCCCGGATGGGATAAAATCTTTGGTTTCGACCACGTAAATGGGATTGTGGCTAGGAGGCATGAGGGCTTCCTGCGGAAGGAAGAGAGCACGATGATGTAGTGCGTCCTAGGGAGAGTCCAGGCATTGTAGCTCTTCCAGTATTTCTTCGTCGCATTGGAAATGATGGGAATATAATGGATCCTGAGGAGTGATCTCAGTGATAGTGTGATTGCCCCCTGCTGAAGAAACGGAGGGGGTATTGCTAGGAGAGGGTGAGGGTTCACTTGACATAAACCATATATTGAGGTACTAAGGGGTACCCGTAGTGGTGGGATGGAGGGTCTCCATAGGAGAATGAGCAGGAGAGTTGGGTGGGTTACGGGGTAAATCCGCAGATACGTCATCTAAGAACCAAGGAGGCGTTGGGAGTGCCTCGGGTTCGGGAGAAATGACATGAGGATCCTCGAGTGGCGACGACAGGTCAATGATCACCTCTGCGAGTTGGTGACGCAAGGCCAATTGACGTTGCTGATATGCTAGAATCATAGGACACTGGTATGTAAAATGTGCTAATGAATCGCAGAGAGAGCAAGGGCACCTCATGCGTTCATTGACTGAAGTGGTGACATAGCGGATGTCGGTGATATTTGTTGAAGAGGACGTAGTAGGGCGTGGGTTGTTATGAAAATCCTACCGTACATCAGCTAATGTCTGTCGGAAACGTGGCAGTGCTGGGCAATGATGAGTGTAATGGCCATACTCGGAACAGATAGCACACGCGAATTTGGTCCGCAACCCTTTACTACTGGAGGGTTGTGTGGTAGCAGTAGGACTAGCAGTAGTGATGGGTGTTGTGGGAGTTTTATTGAGGGGAATCAAACTTCGTAATTCCGGTAGTGATGGGAAGTTGTTGGTTTGGTGACCCTCTTTCTCACATAATGCGCAAGGTGGGGGAATGCGTGGAGGAAGTGGAGCTGTGGGCTCCTTTTTCTTTCGCATGCCCCCAACTGTAGGAGGGGGGGTAGGGAGTATGGGGGTAGTGGGGGTGAGGACAGGAATCGTCATGGGGAGGCCTTCCTGTGGGCGAGGGACCATCTTAGGTGGATGTAAATACCACACTGGGATTGCTAACACCATATTGGGTAGTGTGAGCGTTGCAGCTACCTGGAAAGCTTCTATACCAGGTGGAGGGTAAAAGAAGGGAATTTGAGTGAGGGGTCGGGGAACTATCTCCCAAATGGGATTAGGCCCTTGAGTGGATGTGGATTCGTGGACCATAGGGGTCGACGAATGCGCAGGAGGCTCTAGTTGGAGTGGTGTTGCGACTATTGAGACGTCAGGAATGGCTAAAGCCTCCTAAGGAGGACGAGTATCCTCCGTGTGAGTTCCGTTAGAGGAGATGATGCATACCTGGTTAAGGGGAAGGAGTGGTGGTGCTCCATGATATGTCCCTAATAAGGATGGATCTTTGAAAATCCCAGGACCCATCTTGACGAGTGGATATGCGTCTTTGTTGGTGTGAATAATAGGAAGAATGCTATCAAGATTGGCAGATGGGTTAGGCTCATAATGTGAGACTTGGTCAATGGTTACAATCTTCCCATTGTGGGGGAACATGATTTTCCGAAAGACGGATGATGCCACTGCCTTCATAGCATACATGTAGCTACATCCAAACAAGATATCGTAATCGAGTGGGGCGTCGATAACTTCGATGTCAATGAGAATAGTTTTTTCCCCGAGTTCAACGGGGACATTTTGGAAGAGCCCTTCAGGAGATGATGGTCGTCCGTCGTAAGCTCGTAGTGTGATGGCGGAGGGTATGAGTTCCGGGGAACCGAGTTTCTGCCATACTGTTTTGGACATGATGCATGTAGATGCACCTTCATCGATGATACACCGATGGACGGTGATGTTCCGTATTTTTACTGGTATTTGAATAGCGACCAAAGCAAGAAGATGTGGTTCACATCTATCAAGGTCAAAGGTAATGAGTCGAGTATCAGCAGGGTCGACTGCCCCCAAGGCGGAAAGTAGTGATTTCCGCTGCGTTGGACAAGTCTGGAGAACTTCCAAGACTGACATAGCAGCCGGGGATTGTGCTAAGTCGTCTACCAAGCTGTAGTTATGTGCTGCCCTAGATTGTGGGTTATGAACATTCCTGCGCAAGGGGATGCGAGGGATGCGTAATGGTGGTTCGGCAGAAGGGCGAGGGATCACTAACGGGGGTCCCATTGGTGTAGGGTTTGTCTCTGGAGAGATAGGAGTAGACTCAGCGGGTGTCTGATACTGACGATTGCGTGTTTGCAGAAGAATTTCTTCCTCACTGGTGAGGAGAATTGTTCGCTCTACTGGATTGTTGGGATTGTGGTATTGCCCACCTGAGGTGGGGGATGTTGCATGTCCTGTTGGGTGTTTATCACACCTTCATGTGGGATAGGATTTTGCAGTACGGCGGGAGGGGGTTGTTCCGCATATTGTTGTGGTGCCTGCTGAGGGGAAGTTTGTGCAGGGGTATGGGGAAGACTACCCAAGTCTTTCAACTGTTTAAAATCAGCGATCTGGGGGCAATGGTGGGTGTAATGACCGAATTCACCACAAAGGGCACAAGGGTGGATAGTTTTAACATTATTCCTCCCTTGGCGTTTGTTGTTATTACCCCCTTGGGGGTTTTGGTTCCCTTGGTTCTGATTTCCCCCAGTGGGTTGGTGTTGTGGGGGTTGATTCCCGCCTTGACCTGGGTTGTTATTATTCTTGTTCTGTCCTTTCTTCTTGGCATTGTTCGAAGGGTGAGTTGGGTTTGTTGTGTTCAACTGTTCAAAATTTTGTTATTGTTGAGAAGCAGAGGGTTGAACAAAATTGACCCCCGCATGAGGATGGGGGGGAGCCATGGGTTGTGGAGGACTAGGAAACGGGAAGTATGGATTTTGTGGTGGTACCAATCCATAAGGTACATAGGAAGGCTACGTGATTTCACTAGTACTATAAGATGATGTTGAGGGGGTACCACTGTTTGTGGGAACAGGTGGATGTATGGGAGGTGTCGGTGGTGGTCCACTAATGGGTGGAGGTATAGAAACAGGGTATGGCTGTTGATAAGGGGGTGGGGGGTAATAAGAAGTGCCCCCATATGTCGGTGGGTATTAAGGTGTTCCATACATCGCTGGTGGTTGGGGTTGTGGACTATGGTGTGTGGTGGCACCTATTAGTCTGTCTGCTGAGTGAGACATCCCAGGTTTGTCTTGACCAAATGGCACAGGTTTTGGAAGATCAGGAAGTACCGTGTACAAGTACCCTGACTATGCATAAATGAGGTCATATTGTTGAGCCTTGCTGATGGCTTCCTCTTCAGATTGTGGTAAGGTGGAAGCTACATCCTTACCAAGGAGAGTGACAAGTGATCTAAGAAACCAGTCAAGACATTGATGTTTGGTGGTTTCTTCTTTACACAAACTACGTCGCCTACGCCACTCATGAATGTGGTCAGCAATGTGGGTGGTTGAGGTCTGCTTGAAGTTAGACAGTAGTTCTAGACCGTTGTCATGGCAGATGGGTAATTGGAAGAAAGTTAAGAATGCTTTGTCCAAGGACTCAAAGGTCGTATGGGACCCTGATTTTTCTTCGACATACCATTTGGCTGATGGGCCAATGAGTGTGCGTTGAAATAATCGCAGTCTGACGGAATCATCCATAATTCTATTGGAAGAAAACCATAGATGAAAGGTCATGACATGGTTGGCGAGGTCATCCCCTGCCTTTCCTTCAAACTTTTGTATGTCTGAAGGAAGTTTGGTTGGCATTGCAGGCCATGTGGCATCATGCAATATAGGATCATTGGTAAGCTTGGTGAGATCCGGTATGTTGAGAGAGGCCAAGTATGGCATCTGTAGTGGGGTGGGAGGGTTAGCTCCGACCATAGTGTGTTGTGAACCTGACCCTTGATGGGGACTAGGTGGGTTGGTGCTCCCTCCTTGAGAGGAAGTGGGTCCCCCGCTTCCATGCAAAGGAGAGCGAGTGAATGTATGACCTTGGGAAGTGGACCCAAGTAATGTAGAACCAAGCAGAGTTGATCCTAAGATAGTGGCACTCACAGGAGTGTGTGAAAGAGGTACCGATGAGCGGGTACGACCAGATACTCCCCCTAAGATAGGAGGGAGATTGAGCAAGTGTCGTGAACGACGGGGGTTCTGTGGTTCCCCTATGATGTCAGACTAATTGTGTGAATGTGTGCACAAAGTGGTGAGAGAAATATAGAAACAAGAGTCTTTGATGTGACTGTTTACACAATATATATATCAAAGTCAAACTGTAATCAGATGTGCATCATACATAAATGAGAAAGAAGCATATATGTGGGTAAGAGGGTCTTTTCCGCGTAGGGGAATCAAAAGAAAGAAAATGCTCGTGTCCTAGAAGACGTAACGTCCTTCCTCTCAAATAGCACTGGACCTTCCAATAGTACTCAACAGTGGGGTCTGAAGTCACTGAAAGAGACACTAGTGAAGGATGAAATAACTGGTTATAATGAGGGGTAGAGGGGGCAATATCTCGAAAGAGCTGGCGATACTTCCCAATAGCCACACAAAATCCAATCAAGGTGCGATTGAAGCTCACAATCGCCACCTGGGTAGATGTCCTAAAATTGGTCACTAGGTACCTCGGTCCAAGTGCGGCATTTAGATTTTCGGCCTAAGAAATGAGTCATGGGATGGATCCCGTCCAAGAGGTGGGTGCCTCAAGGGGGGACGCACAGAACAACTGGACCTCAGCCTTCAACCCTTCACAGGTATCTCTCTGCCTTATGGTGATTGGAACACTGGACTTGGAGGATTTGAAGTTCCCTATTTGTCAACTTCTATGTTTTGAAAATGTGAGAACCAGATAACGGGGAGTTATTTGGATACCTATCCCCGAAATCCTACCTAGACTAAAAACTTCTTTTGGCACCTCCTGTGGAGGACAACTTAGTGGGTTGTTAGAAAGTTTTTAGATGAAGTTGTTTTTTGAGGCTGGGGGTGAAAACCAACCTCGTTTGATTAAAAGTGGGAGTGGATAGTCCTATCAAGAAAAGATGGGGTGTTTTCAGAATCCCTTTTGAGGAAACCTACTTAGACCACCACGTTTCGAGACGAGGCTATGTGAGTGAAAAAGTGACTTTTGTGTGTGAGTGAAAGTGCACCAAATTTTTAGCTTAATTAGATGTCACCTTGCTGCATGTGGACTTCGCTTGGTCCTTACAAGAGTGTGATTACCTAATTAGCTAGATGTCATTGGTACAACCTTGCGAAATTTTAAAAGTCCTAGGAAACTAGCATGTGGACTCGTGGTCCGTTACTATCCTTTAACTCCCTATGTGTGAGTTAATCTAGAAAAAGCATGAAACTATCCTAGATTGAACATGTGGGCATGTGTGGGCCCGTTACAAACCTTTAAACTCTCCTAGTTTTTTGATCTAAGAAAGAAAAATTGCAACCACTATCCTACTTTTGTGACATGTGGGCATGTATGGGCCTGTTACAAATTTAAGATATGTTTGAAAAATGACACTAAGAGGGGTCCCAAAAGGGCCTTTGTCCTCTCCTAAAAGTTTTGAAATTTTTTTTTAAGGGAGATGAGATCGTTTTTGCAATCCTTTTCTGGTTCTCAAGATCGCTTGATGGCGCAAGAGAAGAGCATACTCAAGATTGTTACTTTCAACTTCGAGTCCCAAAATGTGAGTTTAGATGTGATTAAAATTGATGTTGTCCTTAGATTTATAGATCAAAGCAAGCCATCCACGTGGCGAAAAGCAAATAAAGGAAATTGTTTTTTATCCACCTAAGTGCCTATGTTTGTTTGACTATCCCCTTTATAAGTTGAGGGGTCTAAGTGGTGTAGTATTTAGAGCATGCATAACATCATTCTTAAGAAGGAAAATGACTTTCCCCACATCCCAAGACCTCACAATGTAAAATTTTGTGCAAAATGTGCGGCCTCTAGTCTAGACAGGTGCGCGCAGAGCGTTGATGAGCATTCAGAATCAAGAGACAAAGCGCATGTGCGCAAAGACAAATTGCGGTAAAGGTGCATGCGCGCACGATGCACGTCTATGGGGTGAAATACCCGCACGCCTGTGGAAAACGACCGAGAGAAGAAATCCAGATGGATTTCTCTCAATTCTCCCTTGAATTGACTGGTTAGCAGGTCGGCCTAGGCCGATTTGTGAACCTGTAAGTTAATGAAATCAAAAGGAAAGAAAAACAAACCCAAATGAGGGAGGAATTGATACCTTGTCCCCAGTATGGTCGCCAATCTGTTTGCACCCAATTCATCACTTGGTGAGCAAATAAAGGGTGCTTACATGCCCAGTTGGGTCTTGCTGAGCATGACAGTTGTAGAGGAAAGGGTTAGAAAAAGAACAACAAAACTATAAGCAAGAATTA
>CBVK0100026114.1:0-30023 GCA_900067695.1 Picea abies
TCTGATTTCTTCTGACTTAGAATATTTTCTAAGTCTTCAAAGGTCTTTAGCTTTGAAGCCCCTGCGAGTTCATCTCTCGGATCTCGACTACACTTCTGAAAAGTGCTATCCCTCCTGATCTTGGCCTTCATGAAGGTTTCGACTTCTCGCACACTCTTTGCATTTTATAGATTTTTGATAACTCATATCCGAAGTATTTCTTGAAAATAAATTCTTCCCACCCTCCTGGCGTTCTCCTTTTTCTCGATGCACACCTTGCAACATATTCTTACACAAGGTTTGCGTTCTCGTGGACGACTGTGCACGCCTTGTAGCAGTCACTTTGTACTCCTTGCAAAGGAAAAGTTTCGCGCTATCTCTTCTAAGCTTCAGAACCAAAATAGATCCCCTCAACGCACTCCCTGCGTTTTGTGTGCACACCTTGCATTGATTCGACAGAAGAGAAACAATTGAAACTTCTACTAACATTCACAGTTCCATCTACTCATAACGAAATTCATTCATTCACGAAAACACAATAACAGGGAATTGCAAACAATGTCCACACTATGCATTGGGTCAAATTTCCTCTGTTATCTTCATTCAAAAGTAAAAGTGGCTACAACTATAATCAAAACAACAACTAAAATTCAGAAATCTCCTACTAACTTGTAGTAGCCTCATTTGGGCATACACAACTTCTATTTATCTCTGAGGGTCCTTAGGGTTCCCCCTGACTACTTGTCTACTCAAAAACCTAACCTAACGGCTATTTTAGTTCAATCATATTCCAGATCAGGAGTGGAAACTCCCACTTGGCTCATGATCATTCAAGCATGCTTCAAAATATTTCTCGGCGCTGAGTTCAGGCGTGCTTCAAAATATTCACCGTGACTGCCAGCGTTGAGATTTCGAAAAGATTCCTAGGCGCTGAGTGGTCCTGCTCCACGTGCTCACTAACGATGCTCCTGCATCAGAAAGTGAGCCAAAACCGTACATCAAAGCAAATCAACAAGGTAATATGCTAATTGTTTGTTTATATGTAGATGATTTGATATTTACAGGTGATTTTGGCATATAAGAATTTAAGTCAGTGATGAAGGATGAATTTGAGATGACTGATTTAGGGCTTATGAGATATTTTTTGGGAACATAAGTGCACCAGTCCAAAACTGACATATTTATCTTACAATCCAAGTATGCGCAAGAAATTCCGAAAATATTCAATATGATGAATTCATAACATGATTGAAGTTAAGCAAGGAAGATAAAGGGTCCAAGGTGGATTCCACACTGTTTAAAAGACTGGTAGGCAGTCTTATGTATCTCACAACGACAAGACCTAATATTATGTATGGAGTGAGCGTAATTTCAAGGTTCATGGAAACTCCTAAAGAATCACATTGGAAGGCAGGAAAGAAAATTTTGAGATATGTGAATGGAACAATAGATTTTGGCATTAAGTACTCCACTTCAGAAGATTTCAGACTCATTGGATACATTGATAGTGATTGTGGAGACAACATAGACGACATAAAAAGTACCTCTGTGTACACATTTCATTTTGGAACAAGTATGGTATCATGCGCATCAAGGAAGAAACCCATTATGACTCTTTCTTTAGCAGAGGCAGAGTACATCGCAACTACAAGCGCAACTTGTCAAGCAGTTTGGATGAGAAGAATGTTAAAACATTTGTTGCAGGAACAACATGAACCAACAACAGTATTCTGTGACAACAATTCAACATCATGTTATCAAAGAATCATGTGTTTCACAAGAAAACCAAGCATATTGATACAAGGTATCATTTCATTAGAGAATTGGTGAATAACAAAGAGAACTGTTTATAATTCTGCAGGTTAAAAGAACAAGTCACATACATTTTTACAAAGGCTTTAGCAAGAGATGCATTTCAACATTTGCACAATAGTCTAGGAGTCTGCGCAGTAACATATGAGTGATAGTAAAATTGTAAACTCAATTTTTTGATGTAATCCCACCTACATATAATTAAGGGGGAGTGTTGGAAATAGTAATTACAAGTCGGTGAGATATTCACGTCTTCGCCAATTTTTCTGTTAGTCAATCTGTCAGTAGCCCAATTGTCAGTCAGTTAGTCTGACAGTATGTAAATGCAATGTCGCACAATTACTCAAAAGTCAGTCGACCAACGTTGATGTTATAAATGAAGTCGATCTCTATCTTCTCGAGTTCTGATAAGTAGTTGAAGAGTTGGTCGTATTAATGGTAGTGTTTAATGTTGAGTCAGCCTTAGCTTCTGTAGGAGGTTTCAGTGAGAGCCCATATAAGTCAGAGTCTTTAGTTAGTATGGCGATGATGTATGAATGCTTAAGAGAATCATAGCATAAAAGAGAGGTAGAGAGAACATCCGAGAACCAACAACAGCTGAGGAGTTGAAGAAGTTTGAGCACAGGCTCTATGTTTGTGAAGTCAATAGAAGTAGTCATTGGAGCTGAAGCTTATCTTAGTATTGTATTCTATAATCACGTGCACTGCGCCAAAGTTCATTAATATCAGTCATTTCATGTATTGACAAGTTTATGTCTTATTTCTGAGTTTATTTGCAAAGCATAGCACTGTGTTTTTTTGCATTCACAAATCATTTCATTATGTGTGTGTATTCAGAACATGCAACAAATTGAACAATCTGTGCATTTGGCAATGGTCTTGAGAACTCTATTGCGTAGCCTGTTTGGTGCGCATCATTTGAAACTGCGTTGCGCAGAGTAGACTACGCGCACCCCTGGATCCAAGAAGTTGAAACTTGTGCACTCGATGGAATTCTAACTAGATTGGGATCAACATTGAAAGTTCCACGAGAAACCCTTCTCATCTCTCTCATGACCTCAAAAATGCTAATACCGAAATTTGACGGGGGTGTTAAAAGTTTCAATTGTGAGGCCACTTGCTCCCTAGTGCTATCCACCTTGTCCAATGGTTTGCTGATCATGTTGATGTTAGATTGCATGAGCCACTAGGAACTTTGCGTTGCACTTGACCTACAATGACAACCATCACTATCACTCCACATTTCACCAACAAACTCTATAGTTTTGTTTAGAGAAGAGCATAAGGGAGGCATCAATTCATTGGAAATCAAAACATTGTTTTGGAAACCTAATCCATTCGAAAAAGGAATATGAAAAGTCATTATGTGAACCATCATCGAGAGTCCAAGAGATGTCTTGAAAGACGAATCCAAAAGTCATAATGATGTATTTATACATGTATCATATAAATGAATAATATATTCCACATTTATCCTATTTTGTGTGCATCAAACAATGGTATCGACGCCTTTTGTTCTTAAGCCAATTGAGCTATGGGAGTTATCCATAGCCGAGTCATCCATAGGTGTTTTTCATTCCAGTCTACCCTTTGTCTTCCTGCCTGTCAGAGTTTGCGCCCCTTTTCCTGCAAATCTGTCTTGTTAGTCCGCCTTCTTCATCTTTATTTACGCCCATCTGCATCTTCATCTTTACGCAAGCATTACTCTAAAAATAAATGACCAATTTACTCGTAAGTATTCTCATTCTCCAGCTCAGAATTCAATCCTCTCTATGCACAGATGATAGGGTTTTCCCGATTCTCCTTTCAGTTCCTGTTCGAGTTTCTTCTCTACCTGCTTCAAATCGCATGCTCCTCACATTCCTCTCTTCACCTGTGCATTGTTCTCTTTGCATGAATATCTTCGACCAGCAAGCCAAAATCACGTGCCTTTATTCCATAAGTGATTGACAATTCACTCTACAATTGCAAGGCTTTACGATTTCAAGATCAAACATAAATGCAAGCATCAGGATTCTTGCATTCATTTCACAATGCAAAATCAAAGCTTGGACGACGTTGAATATAAATAATGTGAGAAGAGGAGTGAGGGCATTGTATAGCGCCCCTCCAGATTATTTGAGACTGACAGACCAACAACTGTTTGAACAATGCAAAATGGACACCTTCAATTCCTTTGGTTCAGGTTGTCAACATTGCAATAAACGAGAAATTTCGGTTAGGCTCAATCTTGTTCCCATTGATGTCATAGCTCAGGGAGTGAGGATCGTTCTCAACGAATATGTACTCATTTGGCACCCATCATATTTGAGTATGATCATTGTTCTAATCTCTCGAGTTCGAATGTGTCCTTACCTATTTCTGCCCCAAAGTTTTGGTGCAGTGTTTGTTGACCATGGGTATTCCACAAGATCTATGGCGGGAGTCAGAGAAATGGAACTTTCCCGCTACATTTCTGTAAGAGAAATTGTTCTGTAGCACGAGAGAAGCATGCAGGCAAGGTACTAGCTCGTAAGGGTAAACTATCGATTTTCATGCACACCCTATTATGACGCCAGTTGCACTATCAATTTTGGAGTTGCTAGTTAATTAAAATTATGGTTGTTCGAATTTCTTTGGACAAGGAACAACATAGTGGGCACTGTTGTGGGTATACACGGGGAACTTGGATCCCTGAGTGATTGAGCGGGAACCAGTGGATGAGTTCAGAGTGTATGGCAGAAATGCAATGGGGGGCTAGCGATGCCCCTAGAGAACGAGCTTTTGAAACAGTTTAAAATGCATTTTCTAAAGTAGTTGAAATTTCAAAATTGGACTCAGTTGTTGACATTGCTGCAAATGGTCTGCGTCATATTTTATTAATAACAACTGGAAAAAGAGATGCCATGCGTTGCGTATATGGAGAATGAAGCATGGTATTTCATCTTTATTTTTGACATTCCTCTAAATCCTGGTATTTCATCTTGATCATTGGCATTCCTCTAAATATCGTTGGCATATTTCTAGGGTTTTTGTTCATTTCATCCTAGAGCTGAGATGTGAAGAGCGAGTTTGCTAGATCAAATCCGTGGAATACAACTCAACAGTTACAGTAGGTGTCAAAATACATACCATGATTTGAATGAAGAATTGTCAAGCTTGACTAGCGTGGTCTAGTTAAGCATAAGACCACTCATTCAAAACGGGTTTTCCAGAAATCATGTTTGCTTATGATACTTAATGTTTCACTACGTTGAATTTTTTATATGTAGATGAGCACTCAACATTCAACATTCACAGATGGCATGATGGGACAAGTGAGAAATCCACTCAACTCTAGAAACTTGCAAACAATATTTTTGTAGGTTGAATCACATTGTAAACGGGTCCATTTTCGGTAGAAGTCGACACACTTCATTTGCTGAATTTTTATTGTAGAGTCTGACTATTAAATGGATCGAACCGACAAATTATTAGAGTTACTGAATATTCTAATACTCTCTTTTGAAGGCAACACATTCATAATTGATAAAGAAACTCTTCAGTCTACTCTAACTTGTTTGTAGGTTTCACAAGCCAAAGTAGCATTGCTTCAAACTTAGACTCAACATCTTCATGATGCACTTGAATGAAAGAATCTTCAACATTCTAAACTAGTCCTTGTTCATAACAACCCTCTTTTTGAAGAAGATAGGAGAAACTTAGTGAGACAACTACAGATTCAAGTACAGATGAGGTTCAATTTCCTCTTTCCAAGCCAATCATTAGACCTTGTGAAGAAATCAGGAACAATAAGCATGGAACATATATTAGATATGAAAAGGAAGTCACCTTTTATATTCCAGATTATACCAAAATGACCTAGTTCTAGAGTGTTGGATTGCTACAAGAAGGATCATACTCACAATTCAAGAGTAGATTCTGAAATGCCAACATTGTCAGCAAGTTGGCCATATAAAGGATCCATGTTTTAATCTTCATCCTTGTGAGAATTGTTGGAAGCACAATCATCCTTTGGACAAATGTTCCAAACACAAGATATTTGCAAGAGTAAAGAACCACTATGGGTGGATCACCTCTTGGCAATGGTTATCAACAATCAAGAAGATATATTTGTCATATCGACGAATTCATTCTAGAGTATTCACACATCTTGCAGTGGAAACATTTTCGTCTTCTCACCTTGTCCTTGATAGGGTGGAACAACATCAGTGATTGACAATCATGCTTCATGTTTCGAAGTCCTATCAATTGAGTAGTAACAAACGAGCATGATTTGGTTAGTGGTAATCCAAAACCACCAGTTTGGTTTGTGGTTTTCATTAAACCACCATTTAGTAGAAGACTTACAACTTCTGCTAGACAACAATTTGTGGTTTTCCTTAAACCTCCACTTATTAGAAGACTTATAGATTTTTATGGAAAACAATTTATGGTCATCTTTAAATCAACATTCGAGAGCACTTCCAATTAGCAGAAGACATCAACTTCCAACTTCTAGCTAACTTAGGAAATGTTATGGGAACCATTGTGCCCTAGAGCCAAGTTCCAGAGTTTGTGGTTATCCATAAACCACTAGATTGGTTTGTGGTATTCCTTAAAGTACCACCACCATTTAGTAGAAGACATTGAATTTTGATATCATTTTGGTTTGTGGTCATCCTAAAACCACCAGATTCACTAGAGTCAGAGAGCACATTTAGCCATTGGTAGCTGTCCACTTCGAGATATCAACTGCACACTTCTATATTTAATCTCTCTTCTCGGACTCACATACACCCCTTCGGATTAAGGGGGTGGGGATGTTGGAAAACTAATCCATTCAGAGAAGGAATATGAAAAGTCACAAGATGTGAACCGTCATCGAGAGTCCAAGAGACCTCTTGGAAGATGAATCTAAAGGTCATAATGATGTATTTATACATGTATCATATGAACGAATAATATATTCCACATTTATCCTAATTTGTGTGCACTTGACACCTTTAGTTTGAAGGTCGAAGGTCACATTCCAATTATTCAAATACAAAAGGGACTATCCTTAATACCACTTCTCTAGTTTGTAGTTTGATGCACTCAGAGTCTTCCTTTTAATTAAATAGAAACACAATCCCACCATGAAGCCAAAGTTTTTACCTAATGCTTATCCATGCACCAAAGAAACATTTTTTAAGCAATGCTTCTACTGAAGAACTTGCTAATCAATGTATTAACTATCATCCCTTGAACTTGGTCGATATTAAAGTTTGAACTTTGCTCCAAGCACAAGCCTCAAGGATTTTATCCTCACCTTCATTACTTTCCACTAGCTCTTTGATATTTTAACCTTTAGAAATTCCATGTCTTATCACAACCTCCTTTCTCCCCTATTATCTCCTTCACATTTTTGATCCTTGACGGGCCTCCACTTAATTGGGACACTATTAGGAAATGCTCACTCTATTGCAATTGAAACTTGAAAAATCAAGTCTTCACAACAAACTGTAATCAGCATCAAAGTGTTGTGAGAAACCCTTTTTTTCTTGATCACGATTTCAAAAATTCCAATACTAAAATTTGCAGGGGGTGATAAAATTTCTTTTTGTGAGGCCCCTTGCATACTAGTGTTATCCTCCTTGGCCAGTGGTCAATTGACCTTATTGATTTCATATCACATGAGTGATTATGACCTTTGCGTTGACCTGACCTAGAGTGGTAGCCATTGCCATCAATGTGCATCTCACCAACAAAATCTATAGTTTTGTTTTGAGAAGAAGAGCATGCGGAAGGCATCGATCCATTGACAATCATACCATAGTTTGAGATATTCCTTGGTTAGAAACCCTAGACCTATATAGGGTTTTTGGGATTGTATCTATGGCAAATTTGACTCCTATCCTAAGATCATAACCTTGCCTAATCATTGGATTATGACAAGTCAAAACTTCCAAATAGATCTCATAGATATATACAACTTTATTCATGTTGAAAAATGTCCCTTTCATCTAGTGCATCTAGTGAGTAGTCCATTGATTCACGAATCACATCCTCAACCATCCATACAAGCTTGACTTTTGTTAGATATGAATGCCCTTTCTCTTATTTATGTTGTCATGAAACTCTAGTTGTGTCTTGGTGTCGAGAATAAAATATTGTCAAGACACCATCTACACATAGACAATTAATTTACTATTAAGCAATATTTTATTATATTTAAACATAGATGTTTAGGATTACCCAATATATAAATGTATTATAATACAAGTAAACTAATAAACAATTCTGAAGCACCATCTATTCAATCAATTAACAATTTTGTTAGTAGGATGTACTATTTCCTTGTTGTTTCCTTTATTGACATAATGATCATGGGATATTGGTGATTATATCATACCATGAACCAATCCTCACAACCAATATGGGGTAGCAAGTTTTTAGTATGGGAGGTTTGCATTGTCATAAAAATAATTCCAATCACCATTTAAGGAGAGGGGTATCGATCGATAATTATGTTAATAGGAGGAACAACTTATTTGTGGCCCCATTGACACAAGGATCATGGTATGTTGGGGCTTATATATTACCATAAATTAATCTCGACAATTTATTTGGTGTATTTGGCCACAAGGGGATAGCATGGGAAATGCGTCACTTTTAATGGGCATGTGAGGATAGCATGAAAAAATAATATTGTAGAGTATTGCAAGTTGAAGCCTTTTTTTAGCTAGACAAAGGAGAGGGAAACCAATCCACCATTATGTTATAAGGAGGCACCACGTCTTGTGGATTTTCCCATTGACATAAGGATCATGGTATATTAGGGCTTAAATATGATCATAGACCAATATTGCAATATATGTGCAATGGTAAGTTTTTAGCATAAAAGGTTTTAACTTTTTATAGTCATAGAAACAATTTCAAGATGCTAATTTAACATATTTGACTCTTTTAATGGGCATGGGAAAAGGGTACTATATATTACTTTCGATGAATGCTATTTTTAAGGATTTTTAAATATTTTTTGGCCACAAAGGAGGAGAGGGGAAGGAGTAACAAGAAAGTGTATTCACATTGCAATCAATCACTCATCATGTTAATAGGAGGCACGATTCATGTGGTTTTCCCCATTGACACAAGGATCATCATATATTGGAGCACTTATAAATCACTATAGACTCATCTCTGCAATTGATGTGAGATGTAAAGTTTTTATTAACTTAGAAACAATTCTAAGACGCCATTTATTAAATATACCCAATTTTTTCAAGGACATGATGTATTTTTAAGTTGTGAAAGGATATTGTGATATAGGATTATCTTAAATTTGAACACATGTAATTCAAAGTGATGTTACAAAATACTGATGAGAAGGGACCTATGGAAGGTTTGGTTCTTAGGAAAATTACTTTGCTTGGGTTGGTCAAAGCTAGGGTTCACTAAAACTTCAAGCGAGTTCATATAATTGGTTTGATTTTTAGTTTCTTTATTATATATTTAAAGCTCTGTACTGTCTTCTTCTCTACTGTTTGGTAGCATGATTGGGATTTAACATGTGTGGGATTGAGAGGAGAAAACATTAACGACTCTTATTTCTATTGTTTCTTGACAAGATTGTTAGGTGTTTCATGTTCTTGGAGTGTGTTGCTAATTTTGCAAGGGGAGCCCAAAGAAAAGGAAGGGTTCATTATGGAAAATAATCAAAGTGCCAATGAGAATGATAAGAAAGGCTAGGGTAAGGGAAAGGACTAGGAAAAAGGCTAAATAAGGTAGGGTATACTTGGGGAAACAGTAAGAAATATATTTCCTTGAGAAACTAAGGGTAAGAAGGAAGAAAACGACTTGTTCTAAGTGGTATAGGTTGAGGCAAGGGAGAGGAAGAAACAACCATGCAATAAATATGGCTTAGAGGTTATATTTTCAAAAAGTCAAGGAGGATAGGTTAGCATGTAGGCATGCAAGGGTGGGGAGAGACCTCTCATAGAAGGAGATAAGGTAGGAAAAAACCAAGGTGCCCTGAGCGAGAAACACTAGGTTAAATGCAAAGCAAAGGGCGAAGGATAGAGTAGGAAGTGAAAGGGAACCACAAGTAGGAGGGAAGTACTAGGAGGAAGCAAACCTTGAATCTAAGGCATATTGTAAGGAGTTGATCCAAAATCTAGTGGGAGAGTGAATATCTTCTAGTGGTATTCAGTTTGGATTATTCAAACTCCTTCTGACTATTTATATGTGTACTTAACATAAATTTAGTAAAAAAAAAAGACTATTGAACACAATATAAATGCATAAATTCTACCAAGATACCATGACACAATCCATGGAAAATTATTTCACACTCCAGAAACCTTCTTAGGAAATAAAAATCCAAGTTTTCAATTAATTATATAGAAAAAAAGATAATGCATACAACCTTCAAAATTTAGCACTTGTGAGAATCCATTAGCCTACAAGGTATTGCTACAAGTTTTAGAAATTCTTGGACACTATGCTTTCTTAAATCTTCATGTCCTTTGGGCTCTGCCCTCCTTTGTTCAATGCCTCCCATACTCTTATTATTCACCTCCTAGTTGATTTAACATCCAAATAATGCTCTCCAAGCTTAGAATCCACAAACAGAAAACCTTCTAATGTGAGCCCTCAATAACAAATGATCAACGACAAATATGCATCAACAATTGTTAACATAAATAAACAATAATGAGCATAACCAATCATTACAAGCATAAAAAACAATGATGATCGATCATCATTATGAGCATGAAGATAAATATACATCGACAAAAAAATTAGCTTCAACAATGCCTTCAAGTAGAATATCACCAATGGGCCCTTCATTGTTAGGTGTTTTTCTATTGCTAACTATTACCATACTAATTATTACCATTGTTACAAATAGAGGTTTCGTTCCTATTCAAAGTGGTGAGTGCAATTATAATGGTATGAGCTTGAGTATGACTCATATATACAAGAAATAAACTAATCTTTCTATGTTGCTAGGTCAAATACCTCAGGAGAATTGACGAGTCTATTGGAATATTGGTACACATTGGAATAATATTGCGAGAATCATAAAATATGCAATGGAAATTTGGACCTATTATTAATTGATTAAGTTTTATGTTGAAAAATTTTCAGGGATAGGACAAGATGATCGGTTCACTTGAATGTGATGGAATATTTTGAGAATATTTTCAAGAAGTTATGAATGTGAAGGTGTAAGTTATTAAGCACTCCCATGGAGGAAAACCTTGAACTCTCAAAGGATATGTGACTTCAAAGTTACAAAGATATGGAAAACATGAAGTGAGTTTGAGTTATAAGAATGACACAAAGAGTCTCATGTATGCATACACTCGAAGATAAGAAAAAAACACATCTTGTTTTTTGGATGAGTACGACAATGGAAATTTAGTGGCTCCATGTCCATGTTATGATAGTTTTTGCTTAAATGAAATTTTGAATAATTTAACATCACAATATCCATCATACCCTCTTCTTAGGATGGGGCAGAAGTGATAGTACATGTTTTGTAACACCTCCATTATCAAATCCCAAACTAGCGATGTATATTGTAAATGCAATGTATGGCCAAGAGCCGAAGCGATGTAATATGTAAATGAAGTAAATTGAATATAATGAATAAAATGTATCGTCAAATGTAGATGGACATGGACATATATTTAGGGGCTAAGTGTCCACAAGAGAGGGAAGGGGTCCAAGGGGGAGAGTTTACCCATGTTTATTGAATCCAAACCATTTCTTTTTAAATTGTTCTTTCCATGAACCTTCCATTAGCTGTTGAGTGTTCTAGAGTCCAATAATTTAATTCATGTAAGAGGGTTGGTGTGAGAGTCACTTACCATAGTTTTTAAGAGCACAGAGGATGAGTACAATCAACTTGGGGAAGAGTGCAAGTCAAGCAAGCAAGAGAAAGAAGGGAAATTCGTATGGGTAGGGGACTCGAATTTTTTAGATTCACATTTTTGCATAGAGAACATATTTTACATGGAGTTTTTTGGCCAACAATGGAGTCCTAAGTGTTGAAGATTGAAGGTAGTTGTTATGAGAAAGTTTGACAGCTGTTTGGAGCTAAAAATTCATGGAGAAAGTGGGAGTAACGTGCTGTTCAAAATTCGCCAAGGAAGCACATGTTTTGCTTCTGGGAGAATTCGTGTTGAGCTGTAGAATTCCTGAAGTCCCAACACATAGAATTCTTGTCCAACCTGTGATGGAAGCCTTGGAGGGGAGTGGAAAGGATTGAGGGAATGTGAGCAGTGAAGGAGGATTCCATCCCTTGGGTTGTGTACATTGAGGGGAAGAGAGCTGTTGAACTAGAATTAGGAAACCTTAGGGATCACAATCTCTTGTGGATTCATAGACCTAGCTTAGGGGTGACTTGTTGTTGATAACTTGAACAAGAATTTTATGGTTGGGAAGAACGTCCATTCTCTACAATAGGTTGCATACTTTCATAAAATAAGTTTTCTTATCTACTGTGTTCATTTATGTTAAATGATGATATAGTTGCTGTGCAATTTAATTTGAGTTATCTTGGTTAAATGTTATTTGTTGTGAGAATAATGATGCATTCAAATATCTATTTATGTGATTGAATAATGTTGTATGTTTTTTAATTGCTGTTGTGCATAGTTATAGTAGTTGCAATTATGTTTTTAAGCAACATAGATTGTTGCATGAGTTGAATGTCATGTTGTGTGTAATTTTCACATATAGATTTGGTATCATAGATTTTTAATTGGTTTGTTTTAGTAGTGACGTGACCTAGCTGGGGATTGGGTACGTTACAAAGTGGTATCAGATCTTAAGTTCAACACTGACCCAAATGGGCCAAGAACCAATGCCAATTTGGAAAAAAATTCCTGTCACAGATTTTGATATGTGACGAACTTGGGGGAAAATGGTAAAAAAATAGAGTGAAAATCTCCAAATTCGTGAGCAATTCAAGGCACAATTGCCTCACAACAATCAAGGAAAGGTTTAATGGTGTCAATCTACAAATTTGCAATGTTAGATTTGACCTACAAGGTCGAAATTCGCGTTTTAATGGAGGCTGACATAATTGAAAAAGTTTGATGAATTGACGACCAAAATCATGTATGATATTGAGATCGACAACCTAGATTAGTTGTGATTGTTAAGTTTTGAATTTTGTTATTAGGTTATTTCCAAATTTCACGAGCATTTAATGCATTTCCAAAACAACAATATAAAGAGGATCACTAAAAGAAACACAATCACAAGGTACACAACATTTTATCTTGGGAAACCCTCATGGGGAAGAAAACCCCAAAAAACTTCCTCAATAATAGATTGCCAATACAAAACCAAGATGAAGACAAAAACACCAAAGATAGCCCAAGACCAAGCATTAACCTCTCTTCTCCTTCGTTATACTTCTTCCTCCAACTGCAACTATCTTCAAGATATGAACACTACATGAGTGAGTGAGTGTGTTCAACTGAGACACCATCCTCACATATAAATACAAGTTCTGAGGTGGTGCTAGGGTTGTGACTCTTCACTTTGTGGATACAAATTCTCTTAGAAGTGGCTAAATCCAATTTACAATTACTAGAGGACAAATTTACAAATACCACCATACAAATACATGTTGACCAATCCACAAAAGGGGATTTGATATATACAATAATGACTCAAATATAAGTAGAATATTCTTTGAAGTTACAATAATTCAACACTCCCCTTTAACGAGAAGGGTGTTCCACTGACATGACTCAATACAACATCATCAAGAGAAGGAGAGGGAAACATCTACATTTAGAACATTGACTGGCACATCTATAAATCATCGAAATTTTTTCTCAACATCACAGTAATATAATAGGAACATCAACATATATATGTGGAAATACAATGAGGTAGGTTCATCAACAACACCATCTGTGGTACTCTGACAGACCATCCTTACTGGACCTTTGAGATATGTCCACGAATCATAAGATTCCCTAGGATATAGAATCCTAACTGAGCTACCACTACTGACCACAACTGGCATATACATGCACAGGTACTTTGACATACCGTCCTTACTGGATCTTCAAGATATTCCCAGGGATGATCAGTACCCTTGGATATAAAATCCTAATTGAGCCACCCACTATTGGTGAGGATATCATAATATCATCAACATCACTCCCCCTTTCGAGGGAGGTCCTTTCAGACTACACCAAGTTTGTATCGGAAGTACTCAAACTTCACACAAGATAGAGGCTTAGTCAACACATCTGCAACCTTCTCATCTGTGCCAACATATTGGAGCTTTACAACTCCCTTCTGCACCATGTCACGAATGTAGTGATATCGGATCTCTATGTGCTTCGTCTTATCATGGAACAATGATTTCTCTGTCATCTTTATGAAACTATGATTATTACATAGAATCATGGTATCTTTCATCTCCAGATAGAACAGACCTGCCAACAACTTCCAAATCCATATGGCTTCACAACTGCTAGAACATGCTACAATGTACTCTGCTTCTGCCATGCTGAGATAAATACTAGACTGCTTCCTGCTTTTCCATGAATTCATGGCTAACCCCAAACTGAAACAACATCTTGAAGTGCTCTTTCTGTCTGAAGCACTTCCATCCCAATCCAAATCATTATAACCATACAGTCTAAAGTCATGATCTCCAGTATAATAGAGACCATAATCCAACGTGCCCTTAAGGTATCTCATCACATTCTTTGCAACTACAAGGTGAACACGTTTGGGCTCCACCAGATATTGACTCAAGGTGTTCACAACAAAGCATATATCTGGCCTGGTATTCGTCAGATACATCGAAGAACTAATAATCTGTCTGTATATAGAGTAACATCAACTAACGTTGACGAAGTATCAACCATGAGTTTCAAATTCGTCTCCATGGGTGTGGCCATGGCTTCACATTCCAACATGTTAAAATTCTTTAGTATTTCAACTAAATACATCCCTTGTTTAAGGAAGATATCCTCTGGGATCTTCCAAACTTCAAGACCTAAGAAATAATGCATCAGTCTTAGGTCTTTCATCTCAAATTCTGCAATGAGCTTCCTTTTGCAATCTATGATGAGATTTTCTTTTCCTGTCAAGAATAATTCATCTACATATAGTAGAAATAAAATTGACTCATCATTCATAACCTTGAATTAAATATTATAATCAACTTTACTCTTGGTAAAGCCCAAAATAATTAGGAAACTGTCAATTCTTCCATACCAAGCTCTCGGAGCTTGCTTCAACTCGTACAAAGCTTTCTTCAACTTGTAGACATGATTTTTTCTATCTTCAACTTCAAACCCTTGTGGTTGTTCTATGTACACTTCTTCTTCAATAACACCATTTAATAAAGTTGTTTTCACATCCATTTGGTGCAACATCCACTTCATTTTGGTTGCAAGAGCTATGATGGTTTTGATAGAAGTGTATCTTGCTACATGAGAAAATGTTTCTTCATAGTAAATACCTTCCTTTTGAGAAAATACATGAGCCACAAATATTACCTTATATTTTTCAATACTTCCATTTGCTGCATGTTTTATTTTGTATATCCACTTGGAAGATACCACATCTTTGTTCTTTGTCTTGGGAACTACTTCCCACACATCATTCTTTATAATGGACCGATATTCTTCTGTCATGGAATTCATCCAGTCTTTCTTTTGAACGACTTCTTCAAAGCAAGTAGGTTTCTTATCTATGAAATCACACATCAAAGCCACATAGTTGGAGAATGGCTTAGGCTTCTTTCTTTGTCTCATGGTTCCTTATGGGACACCATACGTCTTTTCATCCTGAATGAGTTCTCTATCCCAAGTTGGATTTCTCTTGTGAGAGATCATCATATGGGGAGGTTCTTGAGATTATATCATATCATGATCTTCTGGAATCTCATCATCAGGGGTAACTTCAACTTCCTTCATGGGTTCTGCAACTCTGAGAGCTACATGTTCTTCTTCATACACTTCTTCTAAATGGCATTTGCTTGATCGCTTGAGTGCTGCATCTTCATCAAATGTTACATCTCTGCTGATCTCAATATGATGGTAACCTAGTATGTAGACTCTCAAGGCCTTAGAGACCTCACAATTTCCAACAAATATTCCCTTCTTTCCCGAAGGATCCAAATTAGTTCTCTTTTCTTTCGGAATGTGTATAAATACTGGACAACCAAATACTTTCATATGGCTTACTTCTAGATTCTTTTCGGTGAAAATTTCTTCGAGAGTTTTGAATCCAAGTACACTATGGGATAATATGTTCTAGAAACATACTGTTGTTCTTGCTGCTTTAGCTCATAAGTGCATTGGCAAATATTGATCATGAATCATAGTCTTTACTGCTTCCATAATCGTCCTATTCTTTATTTCTGCTACACCATTTTGTTGAGGATTATAGGGAGTGGTGAGCTCCCTCTTAATCCCGACATCTCTGCAAAAGATTCTAAATTCATTTGAAGTGTACTCTCCTCCATTGTCTGACCTGAGTTTCTTGATTTTCCTTTCGGAGAGGTTTTCTACCAAGGTTTTGAATTCCTTGAACTTTCCAAGTACTTCATCTTTTGACTTCAAGAAATAAACCCAAGTTTTATGAGAGTAATCATCAATAAATTATACATAGTAGACATACCCTCTTAGAGAGGTTGATGGAATTGGACCGCATAAATCTGAGTGGAAAAGTTCCAAAATTCTTTCTGCTTTACTATTTCTCTTTGGAAAATGATTCTTTGTGTTCTTTCCTTGTGCACATCCCTTGCATACACCTTCATTATCAAAATTTAGTTCTGGTAAACCTGTAACTACCTTTCTCACATATGGTAAAGCTTTGTAGTTTATGTGAGCTAGCCTTCTATGCAAAATTTCACAAGGACTTTCAGTAGAATGATTCAAGGCTACATCTGAGTGACCCTTTAGCTGATAGAAACCACCTTCTTCTATTCCAATAATTGAAAATGAGACTTTCCCTTTCCACCCTTAGCATGAGCAATTATGATCTTGGTTGCTCATGCTAAGGGTGGCTTGAAAATGAGACTTTCCCTTTCCACCCTTAGCATGAGCAATTATGATCTTTCCTTTTGAACACATTCTTCCCATAAAATGTCAAATTGGAGATTCTCTTTTCTTGCACAAATAGTCTAGATGAAGGAATCCCAAGGTCTTGTGAGACCATTAAGATTTTTCATCATGAGTTCATCTTGATCTATCTTGTGTCCAATTTCCTCTAACTATTCGTTGAATTGAGAGACCCTAGAGAAATAGTCTGGAACTGTTTCTCCTTTTTTCATTCTTGTATTCTTGAGTTGGGTTCTCAAGTTCATCTTTCGGTTGATGTTCTTTCCTTCATACATTCTGGTTAGGGCATCAAAAATATATTTTGGAGTATTCTTAGAAGACACTTGATGGATCAAGTGGTCTTTAAAAGAATATGCAATTATTCTTTTAGCCCTAATCATATCCTTCTTGTACTTCTCTTTGGCTTCATTTTATTTTATGAATTTTGCAAGGTCATTTTCTTCAAGAATCAGTCCAACTCTGTACTTCCAGGAACATAAATTTTCCACACCTTATAGCTTGTCAACAAGCTTGTTGCTTGCAAACATCTTGACCTGGAGCTAAGAAAATGATCAGAAAATGAAAGTTCTCAGAAAATGAAACTGAACTTACCAGGAGATGCGTTGGGTTGAGGCAAGTTTGTTGGAGCAGACCATTTCAAAAAATTCCAAGTCTTACCCCTTGAAACTTGACCTGCACAATTCTTGACTGGTGCTTTTGGTACTAGTTCTGGTTTCTTGGTACCATTCAAAACTAGGGTTTGAATTTCCTAAGAATCCAACCACCGAAAAGTTTCTCCGAAGTTTCCAAAAGATGCGCTAGGGCAAGGCACACTACCCTAGGTGGTTTTTGGTCAAACATTCTTCTTCACTGAAAAACCCTAAAATTCTTGTACGATAACAGAAACGTCTAGATACCTAGTGAAAGATGCTCTAATCAATCAAGATATGATGCCATGTTAATTTTTTACTGCTATTATTAGATTATTTCCAAATTTCACGAGCATTCAATGCAATTCCAAAACAACAGTATAAATAGGATCACTGAAAGAAACACAATCACAAGGTACACAACATTTTGTTTTGGGAAACACTCATGGGGAAGAAAACACAACAAAACTTCCTCAATAATATATTTCTAGTAGAAATCCAAGACTAAGACCAAAACACCAAAGACAAACCAAGACCAAGCATGCGCCTCTCTTCTCCTTCGTTATACTTCTTCCTGCAACTGCAACTATCTTCAAGATATGTGCACTAGATGAGTGAGTGAGTGTGTTCAAATGAGACACCATCTTCACATATAAATACAAGTTGTGAGGTGGCGCTAGGGTTGTGACTCTTCACTTGGTGGAGTCGACTTCTCCTAGAAGTGGCTAAAACCACTTTACAATTATATGGGCTGACTTTACAAATACTACCATACAAATATATGTTGAAAAATCCACAAAATGGGATTTTATCTTATACAAGAACCAACTTGATCAATCCACAAAAGGTGATCCGGGTGGATATTGGTGGCCACCCACTTATTCCAACTGGCTCCTCTTGAGAATTTTAGTTCAACACATTCTTTTGTATTTCTTTGTAATTGTGGGTTCTACACTTTCGGGGTTGTTTGAAGCCATACACATCTTCGAGGTGGATATTGGTGGCTTCCCACCTAATCCAACTGGCTTATTTTGGAAGTTTTCATGCCATTACATCTTTCTATACTTCCAGGGCTGTTTTGGGGCCCTAAACAATGTTTTTTTGGTGTGCCACAATCAAACAACAAACATAGTCAAAGTTTGATGACATAATGTGTAGTTCTCAAAAATAAATTTCCAACGAGCTATCACACGCCTAAAATGGAGGTCGTATGCAAAAGTTATGACCCCGAGAAGTTGAGGTACCAACTTACCCATCGGAGCCCACATAACTTTTAGCGTTTCATCTCCTAGGGTTAGGTTTTTGGATGTCTAGGGTTTTGGCATTCATGAGTAATGTTTAAAAGGCCTCTGGAGCCTCATTGTAACCATTATGCTAATATGGATGCACATAGAATCCACATCTCTTCTTAGAGATAACTACCACCATTCGAGCAAGTTGTTTCAGTTCTGCAGTTTTACAGTTTCAACCTATTTTATTTATTCAATAGAAGTTATTGTTCACTGGATATCTGTTTTTGTATCTCTATGTTATTGTATTCATTCTGATTTTCATTTTGGTCCACTCATAAATCCGGATCAGTGGTATCAAAGTAGTCTTCTCTTCATTTATTTTTCTTTGTGCATGTCCCCGACAAGATCTAGGTACAAGAAGTTGGGACTCAAACCAATCGAGCCTTTTCCAGATCGACTGCACCGAGCCTGAAAAAAACCCATGGGGGATGAAAAGAAAGATGATGGAGCAGGAGATACTTTTAAAATGTTTCTCAAGGAAGACCTTGTGCGACAAATGAACGAAATGATGGAAAAATTTCAACAAATCCTTCGACAACTGCCCACATGAGATGCATCTTCATCAAGCGGCCATGCAACCCCCTTCAATGTATAGGTAAATTTTGATATTCCATTATTTGAAGGAATGATAGATGCGAATGCTGTAGATAAATGGTTGAATCTGCTCGAAAGGTATTTTTCGATCCACAATTTTTTCGATAGGGAAAATATTACTTTTTCACTCCTCAAGGCCATCCCCCATGTTAAGGACTGATGGGATACTTACTCTGAGAAAAAGTCCATAGAGGAATCTGCAATATTTTCTGTCGCTCCCACATGGGATTCCTTTAGGGATGCCATTAAAGAACAATACTATCCTGTTGGAAGCTATGAGGACCAGTACACAAGATGGACCACCCTGCATCAGGAAATGGACCAAACAATACCATATGTCACCAATATTTTCCATACCCTACAAACCAAATTGGGTATCAAAGACTCTGAATGACATCTAGTGCTCAAATACCATGGATGTATGCATATATACATTCAAACATAAATGGAGTTTCTCGACATCACACCATTGGGTACGAATTATAGATATGATGTCAAGATCAAGCCAAAATTTAAGTAGAAGAGGTGAGATTTGGATCTACAAACTCCTCACAACTGAAGCAGGGAAAAGGTGGCCCCAACCCATAAAAAAAGGGATAGAGAAAAGATGTCCACTCTCAGGACAACCAGTCCAAGCCACAACACAATAAGGGTAGTGAGAAGTAGAAGAAGGACACATGAAAATGGTGTGAATTGTTGAAATTTAACAAGTGATGTCCTCATTCATGTTTTTGTGTTTTGTCATGGGGGGGACATAAAGTCATGTTTCCTAGATATGTTTTAATTGTAAAGTGACTTTTTAAATAATGTGCTTTCATAAAGTGAATGTACTTTATAACTTAAAGTGATTTTAAGTTGTGGGACCCAAAAGTATTTAATGTGCATTTATTACTTACTTTGTAATTAATGAGGAGCATTAAATGTGGGCCCTCAGATTAGACTTATGATAGCCATTAGATTGAGTTGGTTATGTAAGTTAGGGTTACTTGGGAAAAGAGAGAGTACATATACATGTTTGGGAATGAGAGAAAAACACACAAGAGTGAGAGAGAGAGAGCATATTCATCAAGTCAAATCAAGGCACAGGTTCCAAGAAATGATGTAGTCTGTAAAACATTAATTTCCAAAAAAGAATCATCCGTACAACAACAATAAAAGAGTGTAAATTCCAAGACATATTGCAGGCTCAGATACCGAGGTAGAGAAAGGAAGTTTTATGTTAGGAAAACCATACAGTTCGTACATTTTTTGCTAGCACAAATCTCTAGGTCTACTGGCACAAAAATCAAGGATTTTGTATAGTCTTCTGCTAGCATGTGTGAGAAGAAATCAGGGTGCGGTGTGGGAAGCAAGGCCAAGTTTGTCTCAGACAGAGATAAGTTGATAATTTGGATTGCTATTTTGAATTTTTGATGAACATAAGACATTTTATGAGTTGTAGAATTTCTGTAAATTTTCTCATTAATAAATTTATCTCTCTCTAGGGTTTTTCCCCACAGTGGGGTTTTTTCCCTGGTCATTGGAACAAAATCACTTGTCTACTTGTCACATTATCAGATTATGGATCAATGATTTTCTTGACTTAAGTATTTTATCTTTCAGTTGCTTTCTGTTTTAAAGGCATTTATTAAAGACTAAAATGTCAGATTAGTCAAGTGTTTGACAAAATGTGTGAATGAGATATTTATGATTTTTTCATTAAAAATCTTCATGGTATCAAAGCTAGGACTCTGTAAGAACTTAATTGTGTAGAATTTGATTTCAGAGTTCAGAAAAGAAAAATGGGAATAGTTGTTTGAATATGGCTGCTTCCATCAGACTTGATGATCAGTTAGATAACATTTCTAACTATTTGCAATGGAAGGTTAGAATGACAAATATTTTTAAAGAAAATAAACTGTGGGATCTTGTCACTACTGTGGTATTTCCTCCCTCCAACGATCCTATTGCCTTGGATATACATGAAGTCAAAGAGGCCCAAGCCTAGAGATTCATTTTGGATGGAGTAAAGGATCCACTAATCCCACACCTGGCTGAAAAGAAGACAACCAAAGAAATGTGGGAGGCATTGAAAAATCTATACGAGGCTAAGAATGAAAACCGTAAGATGGAACTCAAAGATAATATGCATTCAATCAAGATGACCAAGGGTGAGAGTGTGGTTCCATATCTTACCCGATTGGCACAAGTTAAGGATGGACCGATAGTTGTGGGGGAATTCATCTCAGATTCATAGCTTGTGACGATATCCTTGAAAGGATTTTCTAAGGATTGGGAAGTCTTTGTGAAATGCATTGTGGGACATGAAAAAATTCTAGATTGGAGAAAAATTTGGGATGATTTCAATCAGAAGGATATCTGGATGAATGGAGAGAAGGAAGGAGAGCGAGCTATTGAGGAGAATGTTTCTCTTCTGTTAAAGGGAAAGGGAAAAAGTAAGAAGGGTTCCAGGATTGACATCAACAAAGTCCATTGCTTTGCATGCAATGAATATGGCCACTATGCAACACAGTGTCCCAAAAAGAAGGGGACAAAGGAGAAGGAGAAGGAGAAATAGGTAGCAACCTATGCAAAGGTAAATGAATTTAGTGAGAAGTTTGAGAAATATTTTTCTCTTGTCTCCATTGTTTCTAGTGGAAACAACAACAATTTTGAGTTTGACAGGACTTAGATTATGGAGAGTGGGGCCACCAGTGATATGAAAAGAATATTGTACTCATTTTTGTTCATATATGAGATTTGTCCTGATCATGTCATGAATGGGACTCACCAGATCAAAGGAATCGACAATGTCAAGTTTCTGTTGGACTTCAGAGAGACCCTAGAAGTAGAGGGGTATTTTTTGTACCAGGGATGAGAGTTAATATTCTCTCAGTCTCATCTCTGGAGGATGCTGGATATGTAATCACTTTCGAATGTGGTTATGTTCATATTCATGCTGTAGATGAGGTTCCCATCAAGACAGTTTTGATTGGAGAACGAAGAGGCAGAGTATACACAATGCTTGGCCAGCGTGTGGAATGTCAGTCAGGTTGGATATCTGACTCAGAGGGAGAGAAAGAAGCTCAAAGGAATGAAGGTGCACCCAAATGTCAGTCCTCTGTTCAGGGATCTAGTACTAGAAGAAAGATAAACTAGTATGAATTAATCTAGTCATAAAATTCTCAGAGACGATACATGATTTCTTGAAGCATCAATAGAAGGTGAAGTTCCACCAGACCAGTTCATAGGCGACATTCAAGTTTAGAGGGAGAAACCACTGCATATAGCTTGGAGTCCAGGAATGGTCCTGGAAGTGGATATGTTAGGAGGACCTCCCTCTTTAAGAGGGAGTGTTTAAATTTAATAAGGGATGTCCTCATTCATGTTTTTGTCTTTTGTCATGGGGGGGACATAAAGTCATGTTTCCTAGACATGTTTTAATTGTAAAGTGACATTTCAAATAAAGTGATTTTATAAAGTGAATGTACTTTATAACTTAAAGTGATTTTAAGTTGTGGGACCCAAAAGTATTTAATGTGGATTTATTACTTACTTTGTAATTAATGAGGAACATTAAATATGATCCCTTAGATTAGGCCTATGATAGCCATTAGATTGAGTTGGTTATGTAAGTTAGGGTTGCTTGGGAAAATAGAGAGTACATATACATGCTTGGGAATGGGAGAAAAACACACAAGAGAGAGAGAGCATATTCCTCAAGTCAAATAAGGACACAAGTTCCAAGAAATAATGGAATCCATACAACATTAATTTCCAACAGAGAATAATTCATACAATATCAATAAAAGAGTGTAAATTCCGAGGCATATTGCAGGTTCAGATCCTGAGGTAGAGAAAGGAATTTTTCTGTTAGGAAAACCATACAGTCCATACAGGTTTTGCTGGAAGAAATCTCGAGGTATGTTGGCACATAAATCAAGGATTTATTACAGTCTTCTGTTGGCACGTGTGAGCACAAATCAAGTTGTAGTGTGGGTAACAAGGCCAAGTTCGTCTCAGGAAGAGATAAGTTGATAATTTGGATTGCTATTTTAAATTTTTGATGAACAAAAGAAATTTTATGAGTTGTAGAATTTCTGTAAATTTGCTCATTAATAAATTTATCTCTCTCTAGGGTTTTTCCCCATAGTGGGGTTTTTTCCCTGGTCATTGGACCAAAATCACTTGTCTACTTATTGCATTATCGGAGTATGGATCAATGATTTTCTTGACTTAAGTATTTTAGCTTTCAGTTGCTTTCTATTTTAAATGAATTTATTAAAGACTAAAATCTCATGGTAGTCAAGTGTTTGACAAAATGTGTGAATGAGATATTTATGATTTTGTCATTAAAAGTCTTCATGAATACCATAAAATCCCTTGGCACAAAACCAAAGTATGCCACTCCAAGCAGTCACTGGTGGCTGAGCTGAAAGCTTCCGAGTTAGAGGCAGATTCTGACTCCGAATCAAATCTAGAAGGAGGGAAGCAGATTATCGATGTCGAACCCAATGTCACAGTCACTACCACCAAAGTCCAGCCAAGCGAACTAGGATAAACAGAGAAAGGGGAACACCTCTTTCACTCACAAATGTGGGTAAAGGGGTCTCTTCTTCATTTCATTGTCGATAGCAACAGTAAGAAGAACTTGATCTCAGCAGAGGTTGTCAAGCGGCTGGACCTTCCAACGACACTGCACCCGCAACCCTACACCATGAAGTTTGTGATGTTATTTTAGGACAACCACATTTGTGGAAGCGACACGCTGTGTATGAGTCTAGACCTCGCAGTGTTATTATTACTTTGGGTAGACAATTGTACAAGATACCATAAGTAGCACCACCTACAACTATTTCTTTAATCTTTGCTAAGAATTGAAGTAAGGTCATTTCACAGAGCGGGAGGTTCGTATTCTTTATGATTCATGCTCATAGTAAGAAGAAGGTCTCCGCCACATATGTGGACTCTACACAGAGCCTCTCTTTGCAACATAAGCAAGTGGAAGGGATCATGGAAGAGTACAAAGACATATTCTCGTCAACCACTGGGGTACTGACACACTGCCAAGTCAAGCATCCAATTTATCTAACCTCCGGTGTAACTCTGACTAACAGACCAATATATCACCGTTCGTTGATGGAAAATGATGAAATCAAGCATTAGATCCAAGAGCCACTTCAAAAGGGGCACATCAGATCCAACTCATCCCGTTGCAGAAGCTCGATTGTAGTAGTGTAGAAGAAAGATGAGACCTGGAGGCTCTGGATTGATTACAAAGCATTAAAAAAAATCATAGTCAGGAACCGATAACCAATTCTCCAAATTGATGACCTTTTTGACCTACTCAAGGGGAAAATTTATTCAGTAAGATTGACCTAAATTCTGGCTACCACTAGGTTCCCATCAAACCAAATGATGTATGGAAGACAACTTTTAAATCTAAAGAAGGTCTCTTCGAATGGCTGGTCATGCCCTTTGGATTAAAAAATGCACCAACCACTTTCATGAGGTTGATGGATTATTTATTAAGAACCTTCACCAACTATTTTGTGGTGGTATATTTGGATGACATCCTCATCTTCAACAGAATTTGGGAGGAGCACATGCAACATATTCAGAAGGTTTTGAGCACTCTACGACAACACAAGCTATATGCCAACTTGGAAAAATTATCCTTTGGCATGAACAAGGTCTAATACTTGGGATATATTGTTGATCAACATGGGGTACATGTGGATCCAACTAAGATCCAAGTAATCCATGACTAGACAACCCTGACCACACTAACCAAGCTTCAGAGCTTCTTGGGACTTTCCAATGTCTACCGACGGTTCATGTTGAGATTCTCCCATATTGCATGGGCCCTCAACCAAGTGACCAAGGGCAGTGGCAGGGAAAAGTTCACGTGGGGGAAGGAACATCAATGCACATTTGATGATCTGAAGCATCACTTGTGCTCAACTCCAATACTCTCCTTTCCTGATCTGCAACAACCATTCGAGATTGAGATTGATGCATCCGACTATGTTGTAGGCACAATTCTCACTCAACATGGTAATCCGGTAGCATACCATAATGAGACACTCTCAGATACTGTTCGGAAATACCCTACCTATGATTAGGAAATGTATTACATTGTACAAGCCTGTCGTTAATGGAAACATTACATTATGGGAAATGAGACAATCATCCACACTGATCACAAGCCTCTGCAGTTCATACAAACACAAGGGAATTTGTAGAATGAACGCCATCAGAAGTGGTCCAACTACCTACAACAGTTCCATCTCAACATCAAGTATAATATAGGGAGAAAAAATCATGTCACTGGCTACCTCAGTCGACCTCCCGTGGCCACACTCACCACCGTGCTCCATTCCTGTGGGAACGAGGCATTTGAGTGGCCCCAACTTTATCAACAAGATTCAGACTTCGCCACCACCTATCAACTCTTGGGTACGGGCGCAAATGTCACCGATTTTCACATTAAGGACAAAATGTTATGCCATCTGGTCCGTCTCTGTGTTCCTACAAGCGAGTGTGCAAATATAATTTGGGAGGCTCACTATAGTCAGATGGCATAACATTTTGGCGTGGAGAAAACTGTGGCCTTTCTACAGAAACATTTTTATTGGACAAAACTTCGACAGGAAGTCAATAAGTATATCAGATCTTGCATTGCTTGTTCCATATCCAAGCCCGCCATCAAGAAGCAAGGATTATACATCCCTCTTCCTACTCTCGAGAGGCCTTGGGAATCCATCTCGATGGATCACATGTCTGGCATTCCATCCACCAAGCAAGGCAATGATTGCGTATTTGTGGTGGTTGATCGGTTTTCAAAGATGGCCATTCTCACAACCTGCAATAAGAACATCAAAATGGTAGATACTACCAAGCTCTTCTTCGAACGAGTGTGGGTCTATTTTGGGATACCACAGACCATCACCTCAGATTGGGATAGCCGATTCCTCAACACATTTTGTTCGAGTCTTTGGTCACTGTTGGACACCAAGCCCAATAAATACACTACTTTCCACCCCCAAACTGATGGCGAGACAAAGGTCGTCAATTGGATGATTATGCACATCTAGAGCATGTAAAACTCTAAGCATCTACGTACGTGGCATGAGAGTCTTCCCTATGTTCAATACAACTACAAGAGGGATCTTCATAGCTCCACTGACCATATCCCATTTCAGGTGGGGCTGGAATTCCAACCCTTGGGTTCCATTGATGTTGCACTACATGTTGCCACCACACAGGAATAATATTCCCATGTTTAGTCTGAGGCTGACAAAGCCACTAGATTCATTGAGCGGAATCAACACATGAGCCAACAATTCCATGAGATTTTGCAGAAAGCCAATGTTAAGTACAAGCAACGCCATGATCAAAACCAAGTGCTGCACCAGTTTCAGGTGGGAGACAAGGTTTGGTTACATTTTCAAAAAGAGTGCCTTACAAATCCCCATCAAAAGCTCCACCCACTTCGATATGGGCCTTACACTATCAACAAGGCTATGGGTAGCAATGATTTTGAGCTCAACACTCCACCCTTCCTTAGCTTGCACCTAGTGTTCAATGTGGACCTCCTTTGGCCATATTTTTCACCATTATTGGACACCTCATAGATCGCATAACAATTGACACCAATAGATCTCATCCCTGACTGCATGGAACATGCATCCACTGATCATATAGTGTACACATAGGTCAAGGGCACTCGCCAATAAATGATCTAGCTTTATCGGGTTGTCAAAGCAGGGCAACTCCTACACCAAGGCAAGTGGGTCACCTGGGGTCAAATTCAACAGAAGTTTCCTCATCTGATGGGAGAACTCAACACAATGGAGACCATTGCTTTCTAAGTGGGGAGTACTGATCCAGGTGGATATTAGTGGCCACACACCTATTCCAATTGGATCCTCTTGACAATTTTAGTTCAACACGTTCTTTTGTACTTATTTGTAATTGTGGGTTATACACTTCCAGTGTTTTCTGAATCCCTACACATCTTCTAGGTGGAGATTTGGTGTCCGCCCACCTAATACAACTAGATTATTTTAGAAGTTTTCATGTAAGTACATATTTTTTTACTTCCAGGGCCGTTTTGCGGCCCTAATCAATGTTTTTTTGACATGCCAAAGTCAAACTATAGACAAAGTCAAATTTTGATGGAATAATGTGTAGATATCGAAAATAAATTTCCAACGGGCTATCACGCGCCTAAAAAGGAGGTTGTATGCAAAAGTTACAACCCCGGGATGTTGAGGTACCAACTTACCCATCAGGGCCCACACAACTTTTGGTGTTTCATCTCCTAGGGTTAGGTTTTTGGATGTCTAGGGTTTTGACATTCATGAGTAATGTTGAAAAGGAATTTGGAGCCTCATTTTGATCATTATGCTCAGACGGATGCACGTAGCAGCCACATCACTTCTCAAAGATAGCTACCACCTTTCAAACAAGTTGTTTTAAGTTTTGTAGTTTTACAGTTTCAGCCTAATTTATTTATTCAACAGAAGTTATTGTTCACCGGATGTGTGTTTTTGTTCCCTATATCTCTGTGTTATTGTATTCAGTCAGTTATTTATTTCATTCCACTCATAAATCCAGATCAAACACATTATCCGAGATTTTTTTTATCCAATGGAAGGATACACAACATGAAGATGATACATGGGAACTAGTAGATATTCTTCACCAATTTCTTCATCTTTAGCGTAGAGGAAAATGATACTTTGTAAGGGGGAGGGCATGTTAAGGTCCCACCCTAACTCCCTTAGTTAGTGTAATATATTTTTAATTAATGTATTGAGGGTCATCTCTATTAAATAAGGCCCCATGAGGTAGTAGAATGTGAAATCAATAAATGTAAGTGGCCTCAATAAAGATCGTGCACTAGGTGGTTATGGTTTTGGGACATTATAAACTATATATTGTAGTAGAAGGTATATGGTTGGTATCCAAGCGAATATTATTGTATTTTCAGCTCTACTCATGTTAGAGGCTACCCCTTCAAAGAGGTAAGTGAACATTGCATCCAAGTCTAAATATTGAAAAAGGTTTTCTTACCACTGTTATTTTTAAATTCTGGTTATATATATATATATAAAGTCAACAAACCTCAAAATTAGTATGTCAAGTGTTGGTGAAACCTTTGAAGGTATTTGCATAATGAAAAATGGATTTGTTTTTGTTTTATCATGTAGAGCTCAATCTCTAGTACTGCACATATAATTTGTTTTTAAAATCATTAACGAATGAAAAAGTTATAGGAGAAAAATTAACAATCTATCTATGTTTTTGTGTTAATCCATTATGTAACAAGAAAAATAGGAAAAAAATCAATAATATTTCTTAAAATATATATATATATATATGATCTCTATAAATAGGCCTTTGTATTTTTGAAATTGCATTATCTATGAGTATGTGTAACATATTGCAACAATTCGTCTAAACAAAACACGTTTAAAAAAGAAAAAGACATTGAATTTGCTATGACTTATGCATTCCATACCACTAGCTTGGTGAACCGGATTTAGGAGTGGAACAAACTAATTCACAGACTGAATACAATAAACACAGAGAACAACACATATATCCAGTGAACAATATCTTCTATTGAATAAATGAGATAGGTTGAAACTGCAAAACAACATAACTAAAACAACTTGCTCGAATGGTGGTAGTTATCTTTGAGAAGAGATGTGGCTGATACGTGCATCCGTCTAAGAAGAATGATTACAATGAGGCTCCAAAGGCCTTTTTAACATTACTCATGAATGCAAAAACCCTATACATCCAAAAACCTAACCCTAGGAGGTGAAACTCCAAAAGTCACGTGGGCCCCGATGGGTAAGTTGGTACCTCAGCTTCCCGGGGTCGTAACTTTTGCATACGACCTCCGTTTTAGGCACGTGATAGACCATTGGAAATGTCTTTTCAAGAACTACACATTATGTCGTCAAACTCTAACGCCGTCTACAATTTGACTATGGCAAGAAAAGAAAAAAAACACTGTTTAGGGTCCCAAATCGACCCTGGAAGTACAGAAAGATGTGCTAACATGAAAACATCCCAAATAAGCTAGTTGGATCAGGTGGGAGGCCACCAGCCTCCACCTGGAAGATGTGTAGGGCTTCAGAAAGCCCCAGAAGTGTAGAACCCACAATTAAAAATAAGTACATAAGAACGTGTTGAACTAAAAACTACCAAGAGGAGCCAGTTGGAATAGGTGGATGGGCACCAATTATCCACCTGGACCACTTGGTTACTCCAAACCCAAGTCCAAAGAAAACACATAAGATGAGAGATGACACATAGCACTTGAAAGATGGGTAGGATCAGTGTTTCCAGAGCGTGGGAGCGAAGCGGGAAGCGGGAGCGTGGGAGCGCATTTTTCAAAAAATGGTCGGGAGCGAAGCATCTCCGGAGCGTTTATATATATATATATATTCAAAAAAAAACATGTAGAATGCCAAACTAGATGCAAAATTTATGAAACATGTATGTTTGTGATACTTACAATATATGAAATTCCATCTAAATTCCATATTATCCATCATTCCATGAATCTTACGTAGTACATTAATGAATAATCATTCAAGCATCAACCATCTAGCTGCTAACAATTACACATACAAAGTAAGAAATTGAAATACATTTTACAAATA
>CBVK0100026116.1:0-26983 GCA_900067695.1 Picea abies
CTTAACACCCGATTGGTCCATGATCTCTATTTAAAGAGCATGGAGGGTCATTTGCCGATGATCGATTATGAGAAACTCTCTTGTAAAATCTCTTTGTAATCTTTTTCTTTGCATTAATAAACTACTCCAAGTGGTTGCGTTGGTTGGGGACGTGGATGTTTCCCCATAGTGGTTTTACCACATGAAAACATCAGTGTGTTGATATTTGATCTGTTTATGTGAGTGGTTACTGAAGGTGTTCGTCCTCTGTTGGAATACCTGTGTTGTTGAACAAAAAATTTCAGCAAGTACACCTTCTTGGGAAAAGTGCGCACCTCTCTTGGGTGCTAGTATTCTAGGGTTTGAGAACCCTCTTGTGTGCTAGGTTTTCTTGGTGGTGAAGGTCTTTCTCTTGAAGAATATAACAAAGGATTTAATTGGGTTTTCTTCCCTTATTGAGAAGGTTTTCCCAGGATACTTCTTGTGTTCTTGTGCATGGTGCTTCTTCTTGTGATTTTGGTTGCTGCAACATTAATGGTTATGGTTAACTGCTAAAAATGGAATGGAATTCACGATTAACCTTTCTTATTGAAAAATCAACACGAGCCGTACTGGAAGAAGAGTTGTGCCTATCATCGATATCCCTCCTTGTTGCTAGTATCTTGGCAGCTCCGACGATATGACGCACAAGAGGCATCAAATCACACGACATCTCCCTCCAAATATCCAAGAGTGTATGATATGATGTTTCACATTAGGTCAAGGCGAGATCCCACCTCAATCATAAGTGCATAGAGTTGGTCGCCCAACCCCAACTTGAATCTGGTATTGGGCCTATGACACATGCCACCGGGTATTTGCACCCGAGGACCCTGACCCGTCGCGGCCTTAGGAATCATATCCTCATCGTCATCTGCTAGGGGAGGAGGCACGTCCCCAATGAAAGTGCCAATATCTACAAAATATATAGCATAGAACAATAATTACAGAGTTAATTCATTAAACAATTTAATAAAACAAGTTAAAGAACGTGTTAGAATTAATTTTATTCTAATTAAGTAAGACAATAAAATGAAACTATATTAATTTAAACAAAATACTAATATTACCTCTATCATATGGTGTGAAGAGGATGTTTGGAAATCCTCACCAATCCAAACCTGTGCAAGGACATGACACCATGATGAACATGTGATCCGTCGCACTTCCTAGTAGCCCTAGTGCGTCTGGGTAAATCCTGGTCGGAAACTTCGGATGGCCCCTCTTGGGCATCATCTCCTCCCACATGAGCATCCACACATGAGTCAACGACCTAGCAGGCTAACAGAAAAAAGTTGGCCTTGTCTCTGGAAACCTCTCAAAAAAATAAGCAAAACAACTCCGAGGCAAAAGGGAAGTTCGACCTCCCATGTATCATAGCACAACATTTGTCTAGCGCTATACAAAACTTCCGCAAAAAAATGGCAGACCATCTGATACACTGTGGCCTCTGTACCAATGAATCAACATAATACAAAAGAGGGCAACTAATGCGTTTCCCATCATTGGTAAAGTGGGCTATGGTAGTCACTGACAGTGAGAGGTATCTAACATCCTCTGCAGCGAAAGAGGTGATTTTCAGTTGTCCACTAGACACCTCAAAATCAGTTGGGGATAGTACATCAACCCCAATATATCACTGAGAGTACATGAGTTGACCCTCAGTTGAAACACCTACTCGGACATCTAGAAAATGTGGAAAATCCTCCACTCTCTTGGATAGCTCAGTGATAAAGTAAATATCCTCCTTAGTGGGATGGTACCACTGATCCAAACCCACATAAAACTTGTCGATGGACATCCCATTGACAGATTATATGCACCAACAACTCGGAGTACCCCTTAAGGGATGTAGCCTCCTCATACTACTCAAGGAGGCCTACATTCCTCAAGAGAACATGAGTTGTTGTAGTAATAGGGCGAGGGTACAAATCCCTCTCCCTCTCCCTCGCCTCCCATTCTCGTACAACATTGTATAGGTCCACCCTATGCTCCTGTTATTGTTGTTGTTTCTCTCTCTGCTCACGTATATGCATGATTAACATATGAAATACATCATCCTCATCCATACATAAAACATACAAAAAATCTATTGAATGGTAAATTTATCTATAAATACGAAAAAATAACTTCAAAAAATAAGTTAATTTCATTACTGGTGCGCCCAAAAAATAGTCATGCACCGTCGACGATGCATATATATTGTGAGCATCATCCACGATGTGTCAGTGTAAAGTAATGCACCGAACAAAATATGTTCTACTATGTTATGCGGTGCGTTAGAAAATAGTACCACACCGAGGCACTACACTAAAACACATACGCCCGATGCATTACATTTATCCTATGCACTGCTTGAACCAAAAAAAAAATTAAAATCTTAACGTACGTAAAATATTATTTACAAATTAGAAAAAAAGTGGTGCGTATACATTCACTACACGCACTGGTGCGTGTAACGAAAGTCAATGCATTGTCACATAAACTTTTCCAAATTTCTGAGCACGAAACTTTTTGCGGTGCGTTCAGTCATTACTATCACATCATGTATGGTGCCACCAAAATATTTACGGAGTGCACTGCAACACAATGTTACATCTCTCACCGGTGCGTTTGGTAAATATGAACACCCCGATGCGTTTGGTAAATATGAATGCCCCGGTGTGCACGTTTACCAATGCACTGCATAAAAATATATCTGATAAGGGTGATGCACCATGTACTTTAACGGCCCAGTGCGTTATCTGTACTTTGACGCATCACCCTACTGGTTATATACTTTTCTTCGGTGCATCGTTAAATGGATGCGTCAGTGCATTTATGTTTACCAATGCACCATCGAAAAAGGTAACAAGGTATGCGGTGCACCCTGTAAATTAATAGGTCACACCGTTGGCGGTGTGAGCCGAGTGCTTCGAACACATTGCGCAATTTTTTTTTCTTTTTTTTTACACTTAAAATTTCACTTTATTTTAAATTTTAATATGATGAAAACTTAATTTATGAAGAAACAAGGACATTACCTAGACATTTTGTCGTCGGGGAGGCATGGTTGCGACGTACTCAAAAAAATAAATTTTCCCATCATTTGGAAAAATTTGAAATTCACGCACCGAGCAACATATGAAAGGAAGGCAAGCAAGGAAATCATTGATGGAAGGGCGCTTCAGATAGGCAAAGGTTGCATCGGTGCTTTTGAGCTCTACAACACTGAAAATGGTAAAAATGATTTTTATCGTCGGTAATTGTTTTTTTATAAAACCATGTTCCTGTGCGCATAATGACCAACTGCATAGGGGCATACATTTTTATTGAGCGCACTGATTATATTTAAAAAAAAACAGTCCTAGCACGGTGCACGTGTTTTTGGGCACGCGTGCGCATCGATGCGTTTACTACTACGTAGTGCATCGCTGTACATTTTTTGAAAAAATACAATGGTGTGATTTTTTTTTGTTTAAGTATGACACGGTGCAGTATAATAATAAATGCCCGGTGCAACCGGTTTTACATAACGCACCGCGTAAATTTGGAAATTAACCCTAACACGGTGCTCCATATTGGAGCATTGGTGCACACCAGTGCGCATGATACAATGGAGTGCACTGGAATATATTTTTTGACACAATCTTACATTGGTGCATACATGTTTTTTATTTAACCATAGAATGGCGCGTTCTACTAATAGCGCATCGATGATTCTAGTGTGAAGTTGCACACTAGAGGTTTTTTAAAGAACGTTATTATGGTGTGCCATTATTTTTGTAGCGTACCAAATAAATTTTTTCTTTATTTGAAATAACCCTGCTACGGTGTGTTGAGGAAAAGGTACGAAAAACCTTACTCAAGCATTTCCAGATCTTGTCGGACTAGGACAAGATAGTTGGGAATGTTACTCGAGGTTTATAGGCTAAAAAACAATCACGTAATCCACAAGTATTAATTACAAAGGACCAAGGTTGGTTTTTATGTGTTGTATATGTCAATGCAAAAGAAGTAAACTTTAAACAAAGTTACATGAATGTGTACAAAAAATATACAAATGTATGTATGGAGATCAAGACAAAAGAATGAACTAGATCATTAAAACACATGTGTGAGACTAAAACAATAATTTGATTTTTCATTTATTTCATTATGAGATACAAAACCGAGTTCTCTCTACAAACCCCTATGAGGGTAGTGACCAAAATCAAATTTAGAAACCTTCGATGGGCACCATACGAAAAGACTCTGACAATCAAGAAGAAAACCAAAGTTATAGATCCAGATCATCCTATCACAAAATGTTTTTACTTGACTTTGCAAGATATTCTTTATCAGTCATGAAACTCAATTCATGCACAAACAAAAATACACAGACTATCAAAGATAAATCATACACCTTTAAAACAAGATGCTGAAATATGTGATTCGGTTTTTGAATCCCGCTGCCTTCAATAAGACCCTGCTATCATCAAGAGGATTAAGCTTTCTAGTAAACTCAAAATGAATGAAGATTTAAAGTATCTCACTAGTACAGAGCAAACCTTATGGCTGTAGTTCTCCTTCTATTCTCTCCTCCCTTGTCTCTTCATTTGATTGATCTTTTATTCTTCCTCAATAAGTTATAGTAGTTGAACTACCTTTCCTTTAGTTAAGTCAAATTAACTTAACTAATTAGTTTGAGACAAATAAATAATAATAATATATAAATAAGGGTCTTAAATAATAACTAAATAGGTGGGACCCCTTGTGACTCCCATTTATTTCTTTTTTATAATAACAAATATCCAAATCATTTAATTCAAAACATCTCCTTGTAACTCCCGCTTCATATATATATATATACTCAATAATATATATCAACATAATGTAATATAATCATGTCCCCAAAAATAACATCATATCCAATCCAAGCTGTCTAATAAAAAATGCTCAAATGAATGTTGCTGTCCAAAATAGTGTCAAACATATGCTTGATGTTCAAAACTTTATCAAAATAAAAATACTGTCTTCCACATATAAAACAACCTCAATTATCAAAATCCATATTTACTATGTGATACATTGGGCCTCTTCTCACTACTGTCCCCCTTTGATTTCTCTATGGCATCCTTTGACTGGTTAGAGCCTTGAGGCTGAATTGCACTAATGACATGAGAACAATCATCCTTAAGATGAAGGCGATATGAGACTAATTTAGAAGACTCTTTGGATGAGCTGGAGTGAGTGGTTATTTTTTTTTCCCTTATCCTGCACGGGCTTGGGGACAATTGTTTTTAATCTTTTATTGGCATATGAGGACTGCACAGGTGAGAGAGAAGGATCAACTTGGGTAACTTGATTTTTTGGTGGTGAAGGGGGTAATGGCAATGATACAGTAGGCCAACCGTGGTGGTGGACAACAACAAGCGGGTGGACAATCTCTTTCCAACCATCGTTGGCAGGTGGTTTCGATCACATTGATACATGAGGAGGGATTGGAATGCCATGAATATTTTGATGTTCTTGGAAGGGAGGTATTTTTGGTCAAGGCTAAAAGATTCCTTGGCATACTAGGTTGAAGAAACCAGCTTGGGAAAGATGGTTCAATTCTTGGGGGTCAACATCAAAATGTATAGAGAACCAAGGTCTTTTGTGACCTCTCTGCCAATTTCCCTTTCCTCTGTTACCTCTACCATTACTGCCCCTGCTGAAAAATCTCATCCTGTAGCAATATTCAATGAATCATGAAAAATTCTTATTAATCCATGTATGAAACTCTACCTAAATAAAATTGAAAGTTGGCTCTATTATCCACCACAAAACACATGCAATCCATCCATTAAAACTTCATCATTCAATTGCCATCTAAACATGGAGTGATAGGGTCATTGGGAATATGAGGGGTTTGTAATGTGTGAAAGATGGTAGCATGGATGGGACAAGATACACAGATACTGTTCAAGCAATCACAAAAATAGTCAAATTGTGTACATATCCAACTCTCAAACACCAGTCATCAACTAAATTCCATATCCATCTCTTTTGTTTTCATACAGATTTATCCTTTAAAATGCTTAATAATAGAACATGGAGTGTTATAAGTGTATGCGGGAAAATGAAGTGAGTGTAATGTGCGAAAAATGATACAATGAAAGGGAACCAAATGGTTATTGTTCTATTATTTACCATACAAAACAATTCCATCATTATAACAATAAAATTGCCAAACAATTTTCTGTTTCAAAATAAAAAATCATTACTCTGTTTCAAAATTCCACGACTATTCACTATGTACTTTAAAAAAATATATATCCACAGAATTCATTCAATGAATTATTGTCCCAAGAAACATGCCAACAGTTATAACATAACACATTTGATGCACAATATAGCCAAGAGAGCATAGCATCCCAACAACCAACACTAACAATTGATGCATAAGCAAAATGGATCCTGAAACCAATGTAATCGGTGCTCTTTAATCAATATATAGTCTCACAAAATCGACCAAAAGGGACCTCGTGGGTAATGAAACAATTAAACTAAGATTTTAAATAATATATCTTCCACTCTTCACCCTTTTTCGTTTGCAGAGTTCATTCAACTGATATACAATTTGTCAACAGAGACATTCTATTCAACCAAAAAAAAACCCGATCACATAAAGCATGCTAACACAACACGGCCATAACTTTAAAACATTGTTTTTCAATAATGTGATAACTTCAATATTGTCGTGTGACAGACTGGGTTTATCACTCAGTGAGCTTGGTGTTAATTATAACATCATCAAGTAAACAAATCGACAAAACCCCATAACAAAAGAGATGCGAACATCAAACTTATCTAATGCCGGGTTAGCCACCCTTACACAATTATAAAGTTCATGGTTTGAGATACCACTCATCAAAAGCAATGAGGTATGGGAGAGAAAGAGGGCAAAACACTTTGAGGGTTTATCCCAAAACAAAACTTTGACCATCTTTTACCATCACAAACTTACATAGTCCTCTTTACAGACTCTTCATGGCGGCTGTAAGAAAATATATCCATGATATATATACAAATATTTGACAACAAGAGTTACCCAAAAACCATAAGCGAGCAATGGCACCATTCTTATATCAGAGAGACAAGAAAACACTGAATACTAAGAGACGAGTCAAAACCCAAACTACCTCCACCACAACTTTTTCCAACAGGTTGAGCAACAAAAAAACCCATAATTTCATTCGATAGAGAGATACATTCAACTGTGAATTAGCTTGCACATAAATGCCAACATAGACTAACTTCATTCGAAAGCCATTACACAGTTGAAAAAATCACATGCCATAAACTTTGGAAAAACACAGACTGTAAGCAAATGCCAGAGTCAACTTTTGATTAAATTGATGAGCAGAGCAATAATTCATGGATGGAGTAGCAAGAACATTCATACCTGGATGAAAAATTCCAAGGAGAATCAACAAAACTTGATTATTTCTCGAGCAACACAGAGGCAACACCAACCCCAAAAATGACCAAATGCGAGCATAGCAAGGTTGGTGTCCATCGAGGTAGGTTAGAGCGATGTGCAATTATTGCACGTCGTATCCACATTTACTCCTTCACCCATAGCGTAGTACGAGCATGCTAGCACATACAACACATAATCCACCATAGCCATACTAAATTCAATGCAAGTCGGATACGCCACCCTTACCCTATGTTTTCAAACTCAATGTGTGCGCCAAACTTTTTTTTGCACCAACATATTATATGTCCACAGTTGCTAGGGAAACCATGCTCCAAACACTTATGAATTTTAAACTTAAACAATGGTGCATAACCCTTTAATACTAAATCATAGTATCACAATTCCATAACCACATACAACTTCAAGTATGGAGTTTAAATTCTCATTTAAATTATGTGCAACAGAATAGAATTGTGATGATCACAGAAACAATACCATTTCTCTTTTAATTAAATCGCACATAAACTTGTTGTTTGTCCATTTTGTTTTAAAGAGTGACTTTGAGACAATAAACTGTAGAGCTTATTTCACAACCAAGACATAAGCACATAAGAGATGAGTCATCCTTCATCATATTCACATACGGGGTGCCACCTATCTAGCATATTATTGATTATACATAAATAATAAGGCATTACAACCAATTTGCATGCAGGTACCCTACGTTGCACTTTTAGGCGTCAACACGGTGCACTAGTTTCGAGGGCACTGATGCACCTGTTGTATAAAACACACTGGCGCGTTATGTACTTATGAAAGAACCAACGTAAAACATCCGCTAAAACCTTTGCTCGCTCGCGTCCGCTAGTATCATTTGCTATAAACAGATTTTCGGGCTATTTGTATAGGGGCGTCTGCAAAAACCTCTACTAGAGGGTCTTTTCCTTGTAGTGGTTGAACCATTAAAATCAGTTCAACCAACACTTGCCTTAGAAGATATTATAGAAAGCAACAACAAGTGGAAAGGCTAATATAGTTTATTGTTAATAGTAAGAAAATATATTGGAGATGGGATATAAAAAATAATAGATTTGATCCAAGAAATCTGGGAACTTGCATAGAGCTCCACCAACTTTGCAATGAGGATTACAAATTTCAAAGAATATGTTAAAAAATATATGGAAAATGATGAAGGTTTTTACAAAGACGTTGTGGGAACATTTTCAGCGAAAGTTTCAAGCATAAGTGATATCCACATAAGAGAACAAAACCTTCCTTCAAACATGTGGATGAAACAAATTAATGCTTGTTGGTTGAAGAGAAGAAGAAGTTTAAGAGAAATGATAAATGAATTAGATGTCGTGAAGAACAAAAGATTTGACATTTTCTTAAAGCTTGTTGATCTCACAAAGGAACTCAATGGCCCAAGTTTATTAATGGATACAATACTTTCAACTAATGAACAATTATTAGAACAAATTGATATATTTAAAGTTGCATAGGCAAGTGAGTTCACTAATTCAATTGAATTCTCCAAGGAAGAAATTGAAAGGCGTCTAGTCAGATACATCAACATAAATGATGAGGTAGATGACATGTTGCACCAATTAGGAATGGACCTAAGAGAGATGGAGAATGAGTTGCTCCAAATAAATACTAAGCATGAGATCACGATGCCCCCCATGAGGGAATACATAGAACAGTGGCTAAGAAAATCCCTAATCAAAATCACCGATCCAGATCAACAAGAAATGATTGTAGCAATTATGCCACCTCCAACACAACAAATGCCTATAAAAGAGGCACCAACAAACAAGTAAAGGGTTAGAAGAATTGCCATCACAGTGAGACAAGTAACAACCCCATTCTTGTCCTTGTTACCTTTATTCTACAGTCATTTGTCATATTATCTTTCATTTCCCAGTAATCTATGAAACCCAAGCTGATCCTTGATTGTTTTTCTTGTGTATTTCAGGTCTTTTCATTTCATGGTCCGTGGAAGCCCCATCCCAATCATCTTTGAAGGACAAATGCAAATCTTTTATTTGTATTTCAAGTCATTACTCTTTAAATTTTAAAGACATATATGATTTTTTGAGGTTCCCAGATAACTATTTTGGGACACAACATTACTGTAATCTCAAAGACTTCGATTTAAGCACGAGATTTCAAATGTATGTATATCAAAATCTTTTTGGTGCCTAATGAAATGATCATTTAAATTTCTCTGCCATATGTGGTCCAAATTTTTGTGTTTCCTTTCCTTGAATATTGTGTTCTATCTTGATGAATGCTGTGATGTAAATGTTATGCTATTTTATTTCATACTCTTTTAGTTTACGATCCTATAATATATTGTAAATATTTACTTTTATAAGATACTCGACCCTATCTCAGGTATTCTTTGCAAGTGAATATTTATTTCAAACTAAGCCTGGTCCTTCTCAAGCATTGTTTATATTTTTGCATGCTATTTAAAAATAGAGGAGTACCACCACTTTAAAAACATAGGGGGATTATATCCTCATGAGATTGACTCAAAGATCGTAAAATAGTCTTTAAGATCAACATTTTTGGAAACCATATTGAGGAGAACAAAGGCTGGTTTTGTAGACCAAAAATTTAATGACTCAACCATAACCAAATCAACCTCAACGCCAAGTGGGACTCAAAAGTCAAGGAAGTGTTTTGCATCCACTCTATGATTTGGTGTTAACAACAACCAAAAGTCGGGTTGAACTTGAAAGATCTTGGGAAACCCTTGCTAGAGAAGAAGAAAGAGCAATATCCCTGAGACAAAGAAGACATTTTTGAATCCAAGAAAAGTTGGAACCTTATAAAGGTCCACTAACGAGAAGTAAAAGTAAAAAACTCCTGCTCTACAAAGTTGGTCAAAGTTCGAAATTAGAAATAAGTGAAACCCTAACCATGGGAGATCAAAAATAATGAAATAAGATCCCAAATGAAGAAAGAGAAGAAAATAATAGACAAATAATTCCAAGAATAAGGGCAAGACCCAACCCACTTAATTTACATGGAGAACAACACACCTTGCTAACACTACCTTAGGGAGTTTTGCATGTATTTTCAAGAGATGGGATAATGGATCCAGAAAGACATATGTATCATTTTTTAAGTATCTGTGACATTCATCTGATTGAACATGATGACATAATGGTTAGAGTTTTCTTGCAAACCCTCATAGGCCCAACTTATGAGTGGTATATTTATTTACCAACTCATTCAATTGGATCATTTGATGATTTGGAAAACGTATTCATGACCATGATTGCACCTCCTATTGCATACCACACCCTCCTTACTCAGTTTACTCACATTCATCTAAAAAAGGGAGAAAGAATTAGGGATTTCAATTTTCGATTCTTCAAGACTCTAAATCAAATTCCAGAAGAACAACGACCTAATGATCTGATCATGTTTGGGTTTTATAAGAATGTAATGCCAACGAATGTAAATTATGCAATCATATCTTCACAAATAAATGACCTACATGGAGCCATCCAAAAGGCAATAGAGATGGAAGAATACATGCTAGAGACCAATTCCAATCCTAGAATCATCCTTGGAAATGTACAAAGACAAATGTCTTGTTTTTCCATATCACCTCAAGGACCATCTACTTCAAGAAGTTCCGAGAGTCGAGGAATTGGTGGAGGAATTCTCCAAGCTGTTTCCCCAAATGTCATAAATGATCTTGGAGCCGCCCAATAAATAAGACAAAAGATAGAAATAGCTCAGATGAGCATGATAATCAGACAAATGCATAATGAAACCACTAGACTCAAGAGAGGTGAGAATCTTAACCACCTAATCCGAACATAAGAACTCCATTACAAGATTAGAGAACAAGAAATGACAGAGTTGAAGAACACAAACCAAGAGCACCTTGAATTTTGAATCCAAATGTTGTTGTCTTAGAAGAAATAATAGAAGGTGAGAATTTTGAAAGATTTGATTAAGAAATTGATGTTAACCAAGATCAATTGTTGGAATCAGTACAAATGGATGAAGGATCATCATCTTTCCATATTTTAGATGAAGAAAAAGATAACAAATTTGCATAAGATAATGTTTTCCAAACAATAACTCAAGCAAATAAATTCAAGACCAAAGAACATACCAAAAAGGAAAATACAAAAACTAATGGTCCAAAGATGACAAAACAACAACCGATTGTTAATCAAACAAAGACTTCACTGCAAATGAATTACAATTTGGTTGATGAACTAGCCAAGCTCAACAAAGAGAAAATCTTTTGAAGATATTGGATGACACTAATTCAAGGATAGAAGCAACTCGGATGAATGCAAGGCAACAACATATTGTATCACCAGTAAGACCAAGGGCTAAAGTCCCACCATTTTACATAACCACAGAAAATCATGATTTCATATTACATAATTGTCTGGTCGATAGAGGAGTCATTGATAACATCGTGCCACTATTAGTGATGGAAGCAATTAGCATGGAATGCACAAGGTATTATGAAACCAGTGAAAGCATATATGCCATAGATTCAAGAAAAGTACCAACCTATTGCAAAATAAAAGATTTTTGTGCATGGATAACTCTAGCCCCTCATATCATCACAATTTTCACTATTATAGTTGTTGATTTTCCTCCAGCATATGACATTGTGTTTGGAAGAGACTAGCGTTCATTAATTGGAGGATATATCATGAATGATGGAAGTTTCATGATGCTTCCAAATAAATATGGGACCATGACTAGAGTTCCTCTAGAGCATAGAAAGCCTGTATCATTTAGGAAGAAGGAAAATGAAGTAATGCAAAATTATGTTGATGTTGGAATTGGAAATTATGTTGTCTTTAGTACTGAACAAATAAGTTTTCCTATGTATAATGAAAAAACTGTTTCGAAGGATTTTGGAAAATGTCATTTTATGGGGCTTGTTCCAAATATGGAAATGGATTTGGTGTCATTTTCAAAATCCCCCAATCTGGTATCTATCCACATGTTATCAGATTGGAGTTCTCGTGTACTGATAATTAAGTAGAGTATGATGCATTAATTCAATGGATGATCCTTGCCCTTCAGATGAAAGTTGAAAATATGGTAGTTATTGGTGATTCAAAACTGGTTATTAATCATATCAGAAAGAAATACATAATCAAGAAAGAGAAACTAAAGCATTATGCAAGAAGAGTATCTGAACTCATGGATTCTTTTAATTCTTTAAATATCTCTTTCATTCTTAGAGAAAAGAATCAGAAGGCAGATTTGTTGGTAGTAGATTCATCTCTCTTTAATACATAAGATTCTCATAATCATAGTAATTTTCATGTAGAGATCATTTTATGGCCTTCAATACCCGATAATCAAGAGTATTTGCAAGTCTTTGAAAATGATGAGCATGTTGTAAAATTCTTCATTGATAATGACTCCACGGTGTTGAATGATTCAAAAGAAAATCAAAATTCTCAGAGGGAAGTTCATGATCAAAATCTTAAACTTACTCCTAAGAGCTGTGTCATTTTGGAATCCCTTTTTACAAGAGATGACCAAAAAAAAATTATGGATCCAAGAGAAGAATTGTTTGTCAAGAAGGTTCAAGAAACACAAAAGATAAACATTGGCACTTTTGATTCTCCAAAATACATAAATTTTGGTGTTAGTTGCACTACTGAAGAAATTGACCAATATAACTAGGTTTTCAAAGAATTTCAGGACATTTTTGCTTGGAGTTATGATGATTTAAAGGAAAATGACAAGTCTATATTCCAACATATCATACCACTCAAAGAGATATCAAAACCTTTCAAGAAAAAATCAAGAATCATAAACTATGTAAAAATGCTGCTCAATCAACAACTGAGAGAAGGAAGATGGGAAAATTGGTTAGAAAAGCTTCAAGAGTATGATTTGGAAAATAAACCTTTGAAATCCGTTAAGGGCAAGGGATTATGTAAATTCATGATTGGGATTGAAGCTGCGAATATTTATCCTCCCAATGGATTTGATGTCGTGATAGAAGGAATAAGTTTTGAAAACTCGGAATGGTATAAGGATATAATATTCTAGCTGAAATCTAGTCAATTTCCTCCTGAAATATCTTCTAAAGAAAGAAGAACATTGAAAATGAAGACAAATCAATATGTTCCGATCTCATGTGTATTGTTCCGAAGAAATTTTGATGGTGTTCTATTAATATGCTTGGATCATTCAAAGTCTAGAGAGATACTTCAAGAATTTCATAGTGGCATTTGTAGTGGACATTTTTCACCAGTTGTGACAGCTCACAAAATCATTCGGGTTGGTTATTATTGGCCAACTATGTTCAAAGATTCTCATGAGTTGATTCAGAAATGTATTCCATGTCAAATATTTTCAAGAAAGATGAAAATAGATGCAATGCCATTACAGTCTGCAATGGTGGAGTGACCATTTGCACAATGGGGTGTAGATGTGATTAGACCAATAAATCCCAAGTCTAGCAAAGGGTGTGCTATATTATTACTACAACCAATTATTTTACAAAGTGGCAAGAAGTTGTGGCTTTGAGAAATGCATATTCATAGCAATTTATTCATTTTCTAAAAGAAAATATCTTGCCAAGATTTGGTGTACGAGAAAAATTCATAACAGACAATGGCTCCATCTTCATTGGGTCAAAATTTACAAACTTCTATGGAGAATATGGAATCATCATGGGGAAATAATCCAATTACTATCCACAAGGAAATGGTTTGGCAGAGTCCACAATTAAGACATTAATTCAAATCATAAAGAAGACAATTGAGTCCAACCATAAGAATTGGCACAATAAACCGATAGATGCACTCCAGGCATGTTGTCTTACACAAAAATATAGTACTGGACATTCTCCATATGCCTTAGTGTATGGAAATGAAGCTTGATTATCATGACATTTGGAATTGAATGCCCTTGCACTCACTACAAATGTCGAAGGAAAAGAAGAATAATCACCGTTGCAAAAATGATATCATAAACTTATGCAACTTGAAGAACAAAGAGAACAAGCGTTGTTGGCAATAAAAAGAAGACAACAAGTGGTTAAAATATACTTTGACAAGAGTACCACTTCAAAGGATTTTCAAAAGGATCAACTGGTTTTTCTATGGAACAAAGAAAAAGAAAAATCATCTTTTCACACAAAGTTTGAAGCTCTCTAGATTGGCCCATATCAAATTGAAAAAGTGATTGGTTACAATTCATACTTGTTGAAGGATATGAAAGGAACGATTCAACCATTGCCTGTAAATGGGCAATATCTTAAACATTTCTTCTATTAAAATCACCAACTCAAAACCGGTTCATAATTGTTTTTGGTACTCCTTTGTATATCCATCATCAATTTATTTTATTTTCTTTCCCTTTTTGCTTCTCTTTTGATTCCATTAACCCAGTGGAAGAAGATTATGGATTCTCAGCAACCCACAATGGGTCATTGTCCCACAGTTGGAGCCAGATGTTGATCCACCTTTGTTGATCAACATTTGTATATACACACCCATCCTTAGTCTTATTTTCTTTTCTCTTTGAATTTCCTTACTTAGTCATTTTTCTATTTTCAAATGTGGGTTGCGGGTCACACAACTATCAAATTTCTAGGTCCGCATACCTGCAACCCCATGTATCTATACTTAATCATTTTCTTCTTTCCAAACTTCAACACTTGGCCGATTTTTCGAGATATGTGGGAGTACTAAAGAAAGAGTCCAACATGTCTCAGACCCGCATTTCCCCATGTCCGCAGACCTATAATCGCACTACCCTCAATTTTCACCTTTATCTCTACGTCCTCCAAAATGAACTTTCTACCTTTTATACTTAGTCGTTTTCTTAAAAATGTGGATGCGGGACAACTGCCTTTTCCACTTACCCTTTTTCTCATCTCATGTGTCCCACATGCCCACAATCCCAGATTCTACAAAATGCCTCTCTTACTTTTGCGACCTGCAAAATGACCATCTCCCATACTTAGCCATTTCTTTCATTGTGGATGCGAGAGTAAGTCCCTTTCACATTTTCCATTGCCCATGTCTTGTGTCTTGCACCCACAATCCCACCTTCACCATAATGCACTTTTCATTCCTTTTTTCGCACTTCCATACTTAACCATTTTCCATCCACCACGACATCACATCACCACTTCCCCATCACATTTATTTCCCCTGCCACATCAACCTCCACTTGTGTGAACATAATGTCGTTATTAAAGTGGCGAAGATTTTGTAAACCTTGTAATAAATTAAAAAATCTTGCCGTTCAGACCGAAAACTTTGAAACAAAATATACAATGATTAATCATCAGAGTAATACATGGTAAATTAAATAAGAACTAATATGCCAAGTTGTAAAATATTATATCGATAGTAGTGCATGATCCGTCAGGATCTTTTAATGACTATGGTTGAGTTTTAATTTTGCATGCGTTAATTAACCATTTGAGAAACTTAGTGAAAGAATGAGGAAAGAAGAGGAATTATAACAACCATATACATATGTGCAGATCTGAAATGCAATAAAAGACAGCAAACCATAACACGCAGATTGATAATGGAGTTTGGCACAACTTTGCCTACGTCTCCGGGCCTTTTCTCTGTGGGGGAGGCTTCTTTATTTCTCTTTGAAAGCTCAAAAATACATCGCTACAATGCCAAATGGCTACAAGACTAATCTGGTCATGTTCGCCCAGATCTCTAGAACCATGCAAAGGAAACAACACGCAAAACAGACGTCTAGAGCTCTAAAAAATGGTCCGACAACGTCTCCTCCTCAAAAGCTTCTCTGCTTCAAACTGGCTTTATCTTGGTTTCCCTCCAGTATAACCCTTCTCCGACTGCTCTAATGGCTTCGGAGTAGTCAAAAACCCCTATCTGGGCTCTTTCGGCACTTCAATCGATCGAAAAACGAAGAAGTTATGCCTCCTAAAGGTTTTCCCCTTCAAGCTTGCTGTCACTCGTTCTACATAACGCACCCTTGTTCTTTAAACCTGGCACACACGCTTATTTAAGCGCAAAAACCCAGCACCAGGCGCAACCGCGCCAACGGTGCAAACCGTAGAACGGTTAGGGCGCCTCCAGCCCCTAACCGCCTAGGCACCTGGGCATATGGTGACATAAGACCTCGCGCAAAATAAAAAGGGCATAACCGTTTTTAAAAACCGTTTAACCACTTTCGCGCTCCTAGTCATGGTCACATGGTAAGGCACCTGGAACCATGGGCTAAACTCTGTCTACACATATGCACGCCCATTTAACAAAGGTTATGGTCGTATGTTAATAAGACCATGGGTCAACACAAATCCGTGCGCAAACGATTGGCTAAGTGTTATGGTCATATACCAAAATCAAACGACCACGGGCCGGGGCCAAGCCCCGGCCCGACCTCCCTCCATTTTCAAACATATATGAACTTAAATACAATAATGCCCATATATATGTTAAGAAACAATAGCTGGTACATTGGTTAGCGGAGGTTTATGAAGGCTTTACATATTGGGGGAGGTCACCGGTTCGAATCCGGTTGACCACACAAAATTTTGATTAACCAACCAAAACCAATAAACTAATATCTGGGTGCCACATGGCACCCAATCATTTCCCAGAAAACTGCCATGTGTCGACACCTGACTCGACAGCTGCCAACCAACCACAAATCGACATGTGTCGCTTGCTGATTTGTCCAAGTCATCTGCCACACGTCGCTGTCGTACGCTCTATCAACTTCCACATCATTCGAGCCACGTCATATGCTGACATCATCAGTGCCACGTGTCCCCCTTTCAGTGGTGACACGTGTCACTTTCGGATTGGCCCAACTGTGCACCAAAAAGTCAAAATCTGCCTGCCATGTGTCACTACCCGAGGCTGCCACATGTTTCCTGTACGGACCTTCCATGTTAGCGTACGGACATGCCACGTCAGCGTTTGTACAGACTGTACGGACTGCACAGTCAACAATTTTTTTTTTGCCTGTTTGACTTTTCGGACAGAATGCAATATCTTCTCCATACGGACTCAGTTTGACAAAGTAAATATACCACCGGAATCAGGAAGACGAGATGGACGCAATGGCACAGGTTTCGTCGCGTTCCAAGCACTTTCATTTTTGATCATTTTTCAAGTCTTATCAAGCTTCTGGATCCGATTTCGGATCAGTGCCACCTATTGCCAAGGCTAGAAAGTAGTGAAGATAATGTCAAGTAAGAGAAAATATTTGTATTGTAGAGATATAATAAATATGCTTGGATGTGAAGATCAAGAGTTCTAGTGGTCACGAGCTTACAACTATTACTAGGCCCTCTCTCATGTTGATAAGAAGACAAACTAGGTATGGAATTCAGGCATAGCCTTTGCTGGTTGTGTTCTAGAAGTAACAAATTTCAAAGCACTCGTCTAATGGTGTGTAGATAAATTCATTTCAAAGAAGAGAATAATCTATCTCCAAGGACAAGAACCTATCTCCTTGGCCCCTTCAGTATTTACCAGAATGCTACGACTCCCAATGCCCACCATGCAATTCAGGGGAGAAGAAGCCAATAAATTCCTCAAACAACAGAAAGGAGGAGAAGAGCTCCTTGATAAATATTTAGTCGACCCAATAAATAACACCAATGCTTCCAAGATTGAGGTATGTTCCTTGAAATACCCATACAAGGAATTTTCTTGCTTATTTGCTTGCATGATTGGTCTAGAATCCACAGCCTATGTGCTGAGAAATATCATTTATATTCTCCCTTTTGTTGTACACAAAAATTACCTCATTAATTGGGGTCGCATTATTTATAGTGAAAGCTCATTTCAATTGAGTAATCTTAAGAAGAAACATAAATTTTAATGACATCCTTTTTGTTTTTCTGTTGATTTTTTATGTGAGATGATATACGATTACAATGATGAGTGTTTCATATATACAAAACATATGGTGACCATCCATGAAAGGATGCATTCCTTTGGATAATAAATAACTATTTATTATTATTATTACTTATTATATTTAATATTCAATAATTATATTATTAATTATTAATCTAGGAGAATGTCTTCCTGATGTTGTCCAAACATCAACACTCCCTCTCAATGAGGGAGACATTCTGCATCAAGCCAAGTTTGTCTATGAAGTATACAAACTTCTCCCTAGACTCATGACACTTTTCTTTGTCCCACCTGAATTGAGGGGAAACTCCCCCTGCGACTCTCCCTCTAATCCAATTGACTTTCTATGAGATCAATCTCACTTTGGGTCTCCATGTGATAACATCTAGCATCTTGAGTATTTATCATTCCTTGTCAAATCACCATGACTAGGACAAATACCACACCATGGTTGTTCACCACAGGTACACCCCTATGAGTGAATGTCAGCCCGATGTTGACAGACACGTGGAAAGCACCTCAAGCACCTCGAGTCCATATTATTCCTTGTCATGATCAAGGAATGACTACGCCTGGGCCCATTTACCACAAGTACGCCTTTGTGATAAATGCATCCTATCACCCTTGGTCTGCAACTCAATATAGGAGAAGGTCCGCTCGATGCTTACTCGGGACATTGTAGAAAAAGGTCTATCACACATGGTGCTCCCATGTGGACTTCTAGAGGCTACTCCCTCTAGAAACACTAGGGTCAATTCCCCATAGTGTGTGACGTCAAGTTCATCTCCCTTGACATGTCCTCATGTGTTTTCCACGAGGGACATGTCCTCATGTGCTCTCCACAAGGGACGTTGGGCTATAATCCCAAACCCACTTATCCCTCTTGGATAAGTGTCCTCACAGATCAACTCAACTTAGTCACATAGGAGTACGATCTGTACTTCTAGAGGCTACTCCCTCTAGAAACACTAAGGTCAACTCCCCATAGTGTGTGACGTCAAGGTCAACTCCCTTGACGTGTCCTCATGTGTTCTCCACAAGAGACATTGGGCTATAAGCCCAAACCCACTTATCCCTCTTAGACAAGTTTCCTCACAAATCAACTCAACTCAGTCATAGAGGAGTACGATCTGGAGAATGTCTCAGGAAGCTGCAAGCATTAACACTCCCTCTCAGCGAGGGAGGCATTCTATGCAACGCCAGGTCTGTCACTGAAGTACTCAAACTTCATCTTGGTAAGGGGTTTGGTAAGAACATCATCAACCTGCTCATTTGTAGGAAGGTACTGCACCAGTACTGCCTTCCTCTGCACCATGTCTCAGATGTAATGGTACTTTATCTCAATGTGTTTTGATTTGTCATGAAACACTGGATTCTCTGACAACTTCACATAGCTCTGGTTATCAAAATGAATAATGGTGGAATCCAACACATGTCCAAATAAATCTGCAAGGAGCTTGCGAAGCTACATTGCTTCACAGACTACCACACTCAATGCAATGTACTCTACTCCTGCAGTGCTCAAAGCCACAAAAGTTTGTTTCCTGCTACACCACGAAACCATGGAAGATCCCAAAGTGAAGCAACACCCAGAGGTTCTCTTCCTATCCAATGTGCTCCATAGCCAATCAAAGTCAGTATATCCATGAAATCTCATGTCAATACTAGAATTGTATATCAGACCATGTCCAACTATGCCTCGCAGGTATTTCAACACATGCTTCACAACAATCTAGTGTGTCTGTCTCGACTGACTCATGAACTGGTTAAGTGCACTCACTACATAGAAAATATCTGGTCTTATGTTAACCAGATACATCAATGATCCAATCAACTTTCTATACATGGTCAGATCAATCTTGTCAGATCCAGAGGAAGATACACTTAGTTTCCTTAGATTCATCGCCATTAGTGTACCCATGGGCTTACAGTTCAACATCCCAAACTTCTTCAATATCTCAACTGTGTACTTCCCCTGACTTAGGAAGATCTCATCAGTTCTCTGCCACACCTCTAGTCCGAAGAATCAGTGCATCATACCAAGGTCCTTCATCTCAAACTCAGAGGCCAACAAATACTTGCATTCAGAAATAAGGCTCTCTGTATTTGTGAGGAACAAATCATCAACGTAGAGGACAAAAATCAGGGACTCACCATTAAAAAATTTGTAGTACAGATTGGGATCAACAACACTTTTGTTGAAGCCCAAACTCATAAGGTGTCCATCAATCCTCTCATACCAAGCTTGAGGTTTCTGCTTGTGTCCATATAGGGCCTTCTTTAACCTACACACATGAGACTCCTTCTCATGTATCATGAAACCATCTGGTTGCTCGATGTATACTTCTTCCTCAATCTCTCCATTGAGAAAGTTTGTCTTCACATCCATCTGATGTAGTCTCCAACCCATTGATGCTGCAAGGAAAATATCATCCGGATAGAAGTGTATAGAGAAACAAGTGAAAATTTATCCTCATAATCTATTCCCTCCATTTGAGAGAATCCTCTAGCAACAAATCTCGCTTTGTGCTTCTCGATGCTCCTGTTAGCTATGTGTTTCATCTTGTAGATCCACTTGGAAGTCACTACAGACTTCCCCTCATGTCTTAGAACAATATCTAACGCATCATTCTTCATGATGGAATAATACTCCTCCATCATGGTATCTCTCCATATTGGATGAATAGATGCCTCCTCATAACAGGAATGCTTAGAATCAATGATGTGGCTCATAGCTATGGCGTAGCATGAATATCTCTAAGGTATATTTCTCTCTTGGAAGGGACCATGAGGAGCTACACATCCTTTTGCCTCCTGTAGAGTCTAATGAGCCCATGTAGGTCTCTTCTGACCTACTACAATATCTAAGGAACATCAACTAGAGCTACATGATCAACATGATCAATTGGATAAATAGGCTCAACTGTCTCTCTCTGAATTGCTTGAGGGTGAGGGGGAGAAGGCACCATCACTTCATGTATCTCACTATCAATCTCCATGTGAGATCCTCTAGATCTACTGAAGGCTACCTCCTCCTCAAAGGTAACACCTCAATCTATCTCTGACCAGATAAGTAGATCCGGTATGCCTTTAAAGACTCACTATACCCCACAAATGTACCCTTTCTGCCTGAAGGTTCTAAATTGGTCCTTTTCTCCTTGGGTACATGAATGTATACTGGACACCCAAATATCTTGAAGTGTCTAACCTTAGGATTTTATTCCAGTGAAGGCCTCCTCAGGGTTCATGTTCCTCAAAGTCTTATGAGGACTTTTGTTCTGAACATACATTGCAGTCATATATGCCTTTGCCTAAAGAAAAATGTTGATAATGCCAAGTCATATTGGACCATACTTGACATATCGAGGTTCCCTCATGAAACCAATTTCTAATACATGTCAAGGTTACCTCATGGAACCAATGTCTAACAAGACATTTTACGGTTTCCTCATGAAACCAATGTCTTGGTTCCTTCATCTGACCATCTGAGGCATGCCACGATGAAGTCTTCATCCCCCCTACTAGTTCACACAAGACCCTTCGGGGATAATGTCTCATGATGCTGCCTTAAACATCAACACTCCCTCTCAACTAGGAAGGTGTTTTTCCATGATGTTTTCATCTAGTAGTCGACTGACTACACTGCAATCAACTAGTAGCACACAACTACTACCATACCATCGATAGCTCAAATAATATATCACATTCCCTGCGATCAAACAATAGCACACAACTTCTTCCAAGCGATCTGGTAGTCTCCATGGTAATCAAATAGTAGCACACAACTACTATAATGTCATCCAATAGAACATGACTGCGCTAAGCCATAGTAGTACACAACTACTTTTTGGTGATACACAATCACTGTTAGTGTTACACAACCACTGCTAGTAGCACACAACTACTGTCCATAGACACACAATCTCCACCAGTGGTACAAACCCACCGTAGTAGCACACAACTACTGTCCAGAGACACACAGTCTCCACTAGTGGCACACAACCACCACATCAACACATTGAAACAAGCTTCACATGATCTTGGCTATAGAGGGTTTGTCCCTGCTTCTCATGTTCATCTCAATCACTCCTCACCAAATACTCGTGTTGATCTAGAACACCAACAACACCCATTCCATAGATTGGCACTTACGCTTAAATTCAAATAGCTGTGTAGTATTTTTCTCCATGCCTGTCTCATTTCCTCAATTGGTATGGAGGACATGCTTTGTGGCTACAATTATCATTATTGCCATGATGCTTCCATTCTTAACTAAAATGTTACCACTTTTGGTGAGTGCACAACATTTGGGATTATGCGAGCAATAAGGAATACAAATGCAATGGATTTGTTTCGATGCATGCACACTTGATCTTTCCAATTATCGTTTCTAAGTCTAGCAATTTACAAGGAAGGAATTAAATCTTTCTCAACCTTTGGGTCTTTTGAAGCAAGATTTAAAATGGACGTATCACACAGATCGCCTTAGATATCTCTATGCCAACAATGAAGCATTAGATCTTGAGTCCCTTTGGATAATAAATAACTATTTATTATTATTATTACTTATTATATTTAATAATCAATAATTATATTATTAATTATTAATCTAGGAGAATGTCTTCCCGTCGTTGTCCAAACATCAACATTTTCGCCATAGGTTATTGCCATGTTTTTGAAGTGTCGAGGGAAAGGAGTGTCGACTGTAAGGTGGAACTAGTCTTCACTTGATATCTAGTCTTGTGGAGGCACAAATCTCAGTATTATTTCTACCTGGTTCATAATAATTTTATCTCAGAGTTCAAAAAAATAGTCTTTGGTCCTAACACGTCGAGATTGTCACTCGAAGCTACCACCTTTCTCTTAGAGAAAGGAGTTTTTGAAACCATTGTAAATTTCAATATTATAAGGTTATTTGGTTTTGAAGTGAAAGCTTCCTTCCTTCCTTTCTATGTATTAGACAAGTATTTTATTATAGAGGTTTGTAGGAAATATAAGTCCTGGGCTCATTTCTTTAATGAGAAAAGAAAGAAGCAATTCATCTCGCTGCCTTGGAAAGTCATGGAAGTTATTGTAAAACACATCTCCCATTTGGACGAACTTTCTAGTCAACTTGACCAACTCAGCCTAAATGAAGTTGGACTCATTGAGGGTTTCAACCTTGATGATTTGTTTATTGTACATATGGCCTTAGTCAATTATTCTTCTTATTTTACCAAAATTGAATAGTTTAAAGAAGGAGGTGGGGATAATTTGAATATCCTTAAAACTTAAGCTAACCAAGCGCTTAATTGTATGGAGGAATTAGCCAGTACCAATAAGGGATATTGACAACAAGGTAGAGAAGCAACGAATAAAAGGGCATCGAGGGCAACTCTCGGTGATTGATAAATGTCTACCTCGGGTTTTATTGCAACACACGAAAACCACCCAATGATAATTCTAATTTTTGGTCACTAAGATACCTTCACAAATGAAAACAAGGGATTTGATGTTATGAACCAAAACCTTAAAATATGATAAGAAACCAGAAGTGCACACCATGTACACCAATGTGAGCATGGAGTACAACTCCAATAAATATAAGAGAGATAAGTTACACAATAACTCAAATAATATTAGAACCTCCTCCAAATACCCAAATACATTCATACATCCAAGTCACATGTCCTCCATAATGACTACATGATTTCTATATATACCTATTCACACATTGCACATATGGCCCCTTTATTACTAGTCCGACCCTATTACATATACATTTACACGTTTCATGTACATTTAAACCCATATATGCCCCCCCTTAGGATCATATCATATACATTTAACCCCATATATGGCTCCCTTGGTGTCATACCATAGTACCCTCCTTCAAAATCTTTATCCTTAAAGATGATTTTATTATGTTCCTACTTTCTTCTTTTCATTGATGATGATCCATCCATCCAAAACCAATTCTTTTCGGTCTTAATCCTTGATGGATATTTGTTGCATATTTTTCTTTCCCTTGATTCCATGTATTGTAGTTGAAGCTTCTCCAATTTGCAATAGTTGTTGGTCTCTGATAATAGCTTGTTGAAGAGTGGTTTTGTGATGCCATGTTCCAAGAATATTGATACCAAACGTAATGAACCAAAACCTTAAAATATCATAAGAAACCAGAAGTACACACCATGTACACCAATGTGAGCATGGAGCACGACTCCAATAACGATAAGAAAGATAAGTTACACAATAACTCCTTAAAGAATATGAGAACCTCCTCCAAATACACAAATACATTTATACATTAAAATCACATGTCCTCCACAATCACTACATGGTTCTATATATACCTATTCACACATTGCACATGTGGCCCCTTTACTATTAGGCCGACCCTATTACATAGAGATTTACACATTGCATGTACATTTAACTCCATATATTTCCCCCTTGGGTTCATATCATATACATTTAACCCTATATATTCCCCCCCTCGGGGGTCATACCATTTTACCTTTATCAACCAACGACTATAGTTTTAAAAGAATTGGGTCACTCAGACAAACTAACATTACATCCCGACCTTAGCATTTATGCACTATAACACGTCCCATCATCTTGGTTTTTGCACATTTGATATAATAATTTGAAGATCCCTTGGAGAACAACTATGTTTCAGATGAGACATGACCTAGGGAGTTTTTTAGATGCATATCCTCAAAATCCTAATGTAGGCTTTAACTTATTTTGTGGCCTCAATGGAGGAATTAACTTGGTTAAGTGGTTAAGTTTCTTGATTTTTAAGGGACTGAGCTTGTGTGGTGTATCGACCAATTTGATTAAGGTGTGACAAATGAGGTATTTTAGACTTCCAACCATTTATGATTCACCCAGGGCACTTTAAGGGTGCAAGATGAAGAGCATATTGTGGTAAGAAGGAATCTTTAGATCTTTTGTTGTGTGGAACTTGAAATTGCAATGAGTGAAAATAAATTGTGGTAATTAAATTATGAAAATCAAGAGATTAACAAAGGTAAGCATTCAAACCATGGGTTCATTCTTTACCTAATTAATGTATTTAAGTGATATGAACAATTAAATAACAAACCACAACTTTTCGTGTCACAAAGGGAAGCAACATTCAACCATTTCTAGTTCACATGGATCACTAGACAACTCAAGGTGAAGAATTTACATGGGAAGGTGTGCCTCAAACTAATTAGTAAGGAAACAACCAAACAAGTAATGATAAATTCTAAGATTTACCAAAAATAATAATTTTAGCTAAATTTGATGGTTCCATTGAATCTGGAGCAATTGATTAGCCTATTTTGGCTTTTGTTTTGCTCAAAATGCACCTCATTCGTTCCATATATGAAACTTCTAAGTTGTTGTTTAATGGTAGCCCCAAGTTCGATGACTCAATATTTAAGAAAAAAATTGCGTTGAGTCCCTAGAATGGGAAACAAGTTTTTATCTAATAGAAGTGTCAACAATGCAGGTTTTCTATCGATAATTGTGTTGTGATGTGGAAAAACAAATAATAGATGCTTCGATCTCTATAGTGAGATTTTTATGGAACATGAAGTTGCTACCTTGTATTGAAGGATACAAGGGCTAACACTATGTGTTATGCTACTCCGAGGGTGTCTCAAAATTGATACAAAGCAACTCTAATAACCAATATTCAACAAGAAAAAGAGGGATTCAATCTAGTTAAACCTAAGGGTTTCAAAACTTCAACAAAAACTAGAAAAACTCTCTACTAGAGTTGCCTTTTTGTTATGGGAAGATTCATAATAAGTAACTATTATCCTCTTCTCTTGTAGGGTGGTTAATGTCCTACAAACAACATGAGTAAAGGTGTTCTATCTTTCTATGCATACATTCATATTTCTTTATGCTATAACCCTAAATTGCACCACACATGCTTACCTGGCATCAGGCCAATGCATATCCCTTCTTTGCCAAAACTCTGCTGAACAACTCTTTGAAAATCCTCTTGTGTAAAGGCCCACATGCCCTAACCCATTACTGCACGCATGTACACGCTGGCTGACTCACAACAACCCACGTGTACCTAACAAAGCACAAAAAAAGGAAAGTTGCCGATGGAACAAAAAGCTATGGGTCAGTTAACTGAAACTCCCGGTCATGCATGGCCAAGGGTTCATCCAAAACCCTAGCTCCTTCTAGCTTATAAAAGAAGGGGTAGGGGTACCATTTGGAGGAGGAAAAAATATAGCGAAGAAACTCTGCCCATTTATGTAATCTATTGTCCCAACCCTTTAGCCTTTCCTCATGCCAAAGGAGATTTAACACAAAGCAGTTGAAGGACAGAAGAAGAGGAGCCCAGGATCAGGTTCAAGGAGTGGTGGCCGGTCTTGGCTTTTGTAAGTTGGTTCACTTTTAGTAATAAAAAGAATACTTTTCCCATCCCAATGCATGAATTGTCTATGATTTGATTTATTTATGCTTGATTTCTAACCCTTGAGTATAGAAGTAGCATGCATGCATAGTTGTTGTTTGTCTTGAGTGCAGGTCATCTGTGGAAGGAGCAGTGCAAGCAAGTAGTCAAGCACAATGGAGGATCTACATCGAATGCCGGTAATAAGGTAGGTGGTCCTTTTCCTTGCATTTACTGTGAAAAAGGGGTTTAAATCTTGGGTTG